>CABHPH010161133.1:66748-85328 GCA_902168325.1 Peromyscus nudipes
TTGAAAGGGAGTACTCTTGATAGATTGGAAATTATGTCAAAGGCAAATGTAGAGGTTCATGCTGAAGAAAAATTTCAGGGGCATGGATATATAGCAACTCAGAAGGCAGACACACAGATAGACTCTGGTAGTTGGCTGCAAACATCCACAGGCCAGGCTTTTCAGGATCCAGTGGGTCCCAGTCAGGGGCTTCAAGACGATGGAGTTTACAAGATGTATGGGTGGGAAGGATGCTCAGACCTCAGGCAGTACCAAAATGCTTGTCTTGTTCCTTTCTTCTCAGTCTGGAAGTTCCTTCATTTCTTCAGACTGCAGACACATGATTGACCCCCAGAGAGACTGAGGATGCAGGAAATGGGTATCACAAGCCATTAGTACAAACTGCTTGTCTTTAGAAAAGTTTGGAGCTTTTATTTTTCCTATTTACTGAGAGCATCGTGAAAAGTCAGCTTAATTCCTAGATATTTGTTACTGTCTCCATTGCTTGCATTAGATATGAAAGGCTTCAAATATATAAAAGAGTAGAAAAGGAGCTTGATACATTTCTTGCTTCAGCAATTTTCCTTCATCTGTAACCACCACCATAATCCTAGGCCCCTAGACTATTTGAAAGCAAATCTCATACAATCATAAGTTCGCATGGAAATATTACAGCATATCTGTCTAAAATACAAAGAGTGAATTTGGGATCAACATGAGGAGAATATTACTCATGTTCTTCTCAAAAAAAATGCGACTTCACAAAAAGGCAAGTTATTCATGTACTCTCCTCAGCTCCCTCTTTCTGCCTCCAGAATAAATTCAGCCATGATGGATTACTTAGCTTTCTTCCTGTCTGCCCTGGAAATTCCAGCATTTGCTCAAATGAAGTCAAGAAGAAATGTGGTTACATTAGCTTCTTTCCAAAGCGTATCGACTTCACAGGTTAAAAAAGGTAAATTCTCACACTGTGTAAATGAGAGATGTCCAATTACCTTATCCAGATGACTGCACATGATGTCTAGGTCAAAAATAAATCTACAAATTCATTCCTCATGCATTAGTTCCTCACGCACATCACCTCAGGGTTGTGGATCTCAAACACCATGCTCAAGAAACCTATATAACTCCCTATTGCCTAGTGGTCTCCCACTCAAACGCTTTATAAAAATAATTTCTACCAGCTGTGGTCTTTATTTTTATCCATTCAAGTTACTACCTCTTCCTTCTGGCCTTGACAAACTCTTAGTGGTCACGGTGGCCACACCGTCTGCTCTTGCTTGACCATTGTGCAGCTTTTCCCCCATGACACAATTTTCCTTTGCGTATGCCATTTGTCCTGTCTCAATGGCAGTGTTCCTAGTTGAGTGTAATTATTAGCTTTTGAGTCCTACCAAATAGTAAAAGAAAAACTACTATTCCAATTATTTTCTTATTTCAGAAATTGTTCTTCTTGTCAGTCGTGAAAACATGAATACTGTCCCTGTGTTAGATAGTTTTATGTCAACTTAACACAAACTGAAGTTATTTGAGAGGCAGGAACCTCAATTAAGAAAATGCCTCCAGAATATCAGACTGTAGGCAAGCCTGTAGGGCATTTTCTTAACTAGTGATTGATGGGATAGGGCCCAGTCCATTGTGGGTGGTTCCATCCCTAATATGGTGGTCCTGGGTTCTGTATAAACCTGGCTGAGTAAGCCATAATTAGCAAGCCAGTGAGCAGCACACCTTCATGGCCTCTACATCAGCTCCTGTCTCCAGGTTCCTGTCCTGCTTCAGTTTTTGCCTTTACTGCTTTTGATGAACTGTAAGCAAATAAACCAAGTTGCTTGGGTCATGATGTTTCATCATAGCAATAGCAAACCTAACTGAAACAGTCACATAACATTAATATGAAGAATTCAATTTTACATTGCTTTGAAGCAAAGAGTAATATCTGTTTTACTTGATACCTTCATGATAGCAAAATTGTTGATCCTGAAATATGATTTGACACATATATTATGTAAAACCACACAGTAATAATCTATGGGTTAGTGTATTGATATTAGAAAATGGGTTCCGTCTCAGTCATTTGTTCAGCAAATACTGAGCACAAATTGGTTATCAAAGGTCTCTTTCTAGATCTAAGGGTATATCAGTAAACGAAATAGACTAAGTCCCTATATTCACCTAACTAAATTCTAGACATGGTTAAAGAAAAGTAAACAAATAAATATAGAAGGTAAACTTAGGTGTCAACAAGTGATATGAGTCAAAAAAAAAAACCAAATTACAAATAAATAAACAAGGAATTGGATGTGAAAGCTGTGACCAAGTGGAGGGCCACATGCATACTGGCAATGCCAACTGGATTCAGTGGATTTTTAAAAGACTACATGAAGTTGGGAGGGAAAAGTGGTAGGGGGTACATGGCAAGAGTTGGAGTGGAGGGAATAGGGATGGATTTGATCAAAACACATCATATACATATGTGTACACACGCACACACATAAACTATATATATATATATATATGATGGAGTTATGCACATAAGGTGATAATGCTATATAGACTATCTAACAAAACCCCCAGTGCCAGGCATGAGAAATCTCCTTTCCAGTCTTTGATCAAGATGTTCCAACAGGCACCTAAAACAATACAGGCTATTGCCATTGCCCTTGGCTGCCTTCTACTACTTGAAGGTAAGACCCTATTGCTGAAGATACCATACAGTTTGAACTCAGAACTTGAAGGAATCAATGTGGAAATGACTTGGATTCTTCTTCCCTGAGGACCAGGTCTCATGGGTGAATAGTCATCAATAGTCCTACCCAGCTATGAACCACAACAATTACTGACCCAATAAGATCTCTCCAATGGTGTGATAGAGGCATTTTGTTTTGGGAGAAAAAAAAAAAAACTGTCTAACTGGACCTACGCCCTGCTTGATAGGAGGGAAGTCATGCCTAGTACTGTAAACCTAGCTAAATGCTTGTGTCTGAGTTAGAAATGTAAAGTTTCTGATACCATTTAGACCTCAAGGACAGAGTATGGGTGAGGTTTGAAGCATCTGGAACTCAGATGAGTGCTCAGAGAGAGGCCTCCGTGCTGACGATGTGTTATTTCAGTTATTTCAGTTGGGCATATCAAAGACCTAACGAAGAAAGCGCCCCTAGAAAGGCAGACTCGCCTTTTCCTTCTGAGCCCCAGTGCAGTGTCTAAGAACTACCGTGAGGTTCAGCTGGGTCTGCCTGCATTTCTGGTTCCCAACTCGGAACAGTGTAGCTTTGTCTTTTTCTTCTCCTCTGTCCTGTCTTTCAGATGTTGCCCAAAGCCTACTCACACTTCACCTTTCAACTACTCTCTGAAGCTCATCTCTCCACCACGGTGCCGACCTTCTGACCAGCTCTCCTCAAATGGCAAGGAGTTTTCTTTTTTCCTTCTCTATCTTCATCTTCCCCTCTGGGCAGCTGCAAAATTTCCAGCTTGCCTGCCCTGGGTTTTTTGGTTTTGTTGTTGTTTGGTGGGTTAATTTTGTGTGGTTGGCGGGGAGGGGGTGGGCATGGTTGTTTGGTTTTGTTTTAAATGCTAATAGATTGTTCTCAGACTTGAAAGACAAATGGAGTGGCTGTGTCAGATATGCTAAAACTTCAATTAAAAAACAAGGATGAGGAATTTACAGTGGGTCTACGAAGATGCAAGCCTTTGGTGACTTTGATAAGAGAATGCCCAGTGCATGTGGTGACAAACCTAAATAAAAGATATTAAGTGAAAACCTAGAGAGAAGTGTAAGAGGTGGCGATACAGTCAGTCAAATCGCAGGAATTTTGCTTAAAATGGGAAGCAAAGAGGTGAAGCAGTTCCTGGGAGATATTCTAATGTCAATGGAGGATTCTTTTCTTTTAACATGAATACATTATTGCCTTTCCAAATGCTGATGATTCAGGTCTAGTGAAGGCATAGCAATTGATAATGTGAGGGACGGAGGCAAGAATGCAGGAAAGAAATCCTTGGAATAGTGATAGGCTTGGATCCGTGCGCAGGAAGAAAGGCTGCCTGAGATAAGAGCGGGCGCTGTCCATCATGTCAGCAGAACGGGCAGAAGAGTGAGATTGAGAGACCACTACACTAATGGACGTGCTGGAGCAGTGGGAGCTTATTCTCCTCTCACTGCTTCTGTTGTATTTTCTAACTGAAAAAGGAATTATACAATCTATTTGAGAAGAGAAAAAAATTCTGTCTCACAGAATGAGAGAATTCCTTTCGTAGGGAGATGAAGTACAGTATATTGCAAGGTGATATTGAGGTTCCATTAGAGATGCTTGCAACCATATTTTGTTCCATCCATAATCAGCTATTGAAGTGCAGACGTGGAACAGACTAACATTGTCTTAGCAGTTTGGATGCTCTAAGATACATCCCTTTCTTTTGCCATTTTTCCCATTAGTGTTTATAGAATCAAGAAATGGAGTTCTGAATGGCTAGTCCTTTGAGGTCTGATACCCTTATTTTACCTTGAGTAAAGCAAACTCAGGAATTCTATTAAGGTTCTGAAAAATGTTAACCTCCATGCACTCAAGTCTCTTTACAAAGCTTATTTGTGCTTTACAGTTAGAACAGAGTACAGGCGTGGTAGTGGTACTAAGCCGGCTATTGACAAAGCCATTCTCTCTCAGATGACCTCCTGAATCTTGCTTTCTTCATGTAGGAAATGGTGGCAGCTGTGTGCTGGCAGCTGCACTGGGCTCTCTCGAGCTAAAGCAATGCTTTCCCCTAAGACTACACTGTTCATTAAGAGGACTTCAATTCTGGGAGCCAATTATTTAGAAGAGCTTTTTTTTAAAAAGTGAAAAATAAACTCTCTAACTAGCTTCTTTCCCATGCAGGAAAGCAAAGGGATAAAGATATGGAGACCTGGCAAATATCAATCTTGGGTTAATTCAAAAGGGGTTTTGGGTAGAGGAAGGCTAGGTGACTTAAAAAGAGTAAGGCAACGAATATCAGCACTCCACAGGGACAAAAAGACAGTGAAGAAAAAGACTGTACCATCCAGACACATCCAGCCATAGAATATCATCACCCCCACACTCCATGCTCTTCACCTGCTTGTTCTCTGTCTGGCTTTTATCACTGTAATTAAGGACAGAGGCAAGATCTGAAAGGTTAGTAAAGGCAAGGCATTGTAGCATGGGAACAGAAGAGGATGAAGAAGACTTGCTTTTGTTTGAGACGATATAATATTAAAAGTTGTCGAAGAAAGAAATGTAGAGGTGTTTTATTCTATTCCTGTATCTGACATTGGTGGGTGGGCAGCTGGGGATCGGCACCTTAGGCAGGAGATTGGTGGAGGTAAGGCTCCAATTCAAATGATCTAACTTTTTGCTTTGACAACCATCCCAAGAATGCTCCCAGGACCCAGCTCTAATGAGAACAGTGGGCCCCTTTCCTCCCTTTCCAGGTTAGTGATCCCTGGGGCAGAAGGAATCTACAGATAATCAATAAAATCAACTTTTATGATCTTCATCTCTTCCACTTCTTTTCTGTTCCAAGTTCTGTTCACAATTTTACTAATGTGTCCATTAATTAACAGCATTTAAGACCCATAATTTACACAGTATCATGAGACAGATCCTTGGAATTATAAGCTCTGGAAGAAATGTACTTACTCAAGTGAGGAAGTCATTGTTAAACCATTCATTTGCTGAGTTCCTTTTGTGAAATCATTTTCAGATTAAATGCTTTAGAAGCTACTTTGTAGTATTAGAAGGTAACCTTTAAGTATGGAAGACCTTTCTACAGAGTCAGAAGTCACTCAGTAAGAACAATAGAGTGGCAGGTGAATAATATCCTTGGGTGACAGCATTTTTCTTTTATGAAAAAGCGAGTTCACAGAAAAGGTTATGATCTCACGAGCATGCTCATTACTGGCACTTTGAAGAACAATCTTTCAATTTCTAGGACAGCTGAGGCTACATACACCCGCCTCTGGGCACAAATACTAGAGAAGTCTCATATGCATACCCAAAGAGATATATGCAAAGACATATATTTCTATGTATGTGTACAGTATTGTTGTAGTGTTGGAAGGTTTGTTCTCATACATACACACACACACACACACACACACACACACACACACAAAAAATCCTACAATGTCCAGTGCCACAATGTAATCAGCATGGACAACTCTGAAAAATCATAATTTTAACAAGAGAATAGTGCGTTGGATGAATGTATACTGTATGATACAATTTACATGAAGGGATAAAATCTGCAAAACAGGTATAAATTTTTATTAATATATACATTAATACAATTATAAAAATGTAGATATGATATAAGTCCTACTTCTAGACATCATGTCTTCTTCACTTCTCTTGGTTGCAGCTATTATCAAACTACTATTTATGAACTTCACAGTTTGAGGTCACATATTTTGTAATAAGTTCTACCACTGGATTTTCCTGATTTTTTTTTCCTAATGAGATTCAGATTCTCCCTGCTGTGAAGTTCAGGGGGTATCTCAGAATAGGGGATGGAGAGATTGTACTAGCCAGAGGTTAGGGAGGATGGGAGGGAAACAGTGTCCCCCGGACATGACCATGCTGCATTACTAATAAACTCACAGCTGTGGTTGCCTACATAAGACATGCACAAGATCAAGCCAGTAAATATTCTATCACTGAGTAGGAAGAGGTTCATGATCCTCCTGGAGACTCTAACTGAGGAGATACAGATAGTTGATGGTTTCTGGAGAAAGATAAATCAGTCTCTCTAAAGATGTGTCTCCTGGTAGATCATCCATGCTTCAGTGGATGACTCCATACCCAGAAATACACGGGCAGCACAAATTGAAGTCAAAGGGTTATAGAACAAAGGAAGACATGAAGTGAGGAAGGTAGCGATGTATGCAGATCTAGGAGGAACAGGCATGAATAAGATCAAGATACATTGTATGAAATTCTCAAAGAATTAATAGAAAAATAATATTTGTATTATAGGTTTAGAGTACAAAGACCGTGCGTAGCAATCAAATGTCACTTTTGTCAAATTGCATACCTTCGACATGGCATTTGACTGTTGAATTTGACCACAATTGACTGTCTAATAAAACATTTGCCAGGTCTCATCACTGTAACTTTCTTCTCCTGTTTCTCATATCTGAAAGGAAGATGCTATTAGCAGTCAATGCCTGAAGAATCGATATTGTCCTTGAACATGAGTGTCTATATTTGAAACTCTGCTTAGAAAATTCATCTCTTTTCCCCATCTATTTATTGAGTCACTCATTACGTCATTATGGACGTGTTATACTTTGGGCTGGAAGGTGATGTTGTTTGACTCATTTTATGTCACAAAGTTTCCACTGGGATCTCTTTCAGGGGCTGCTGTTGTCTTCTGGCATGGTCCATCAGCATGATGGCTAAGTGGGTCTATTGATTAAATTTTCTTGTTGCTAATACTTTACAGAATAACTGAAAGGAGGATTTATTCTGCTCATAGTTCTAGAAGCTTCAGTTGGTTGTGGCAGAAGTGTGTAGTAGAATAAGGCAAGCCCCACCATGGTAGAAAGGACACAGAGAATGAGATAAGAAATACCTAGGGACAAGATGACACCGAAGACCTCCTCCTGTCATTCACTTACTCCAGCTATGACAGTGCCACCAGCAAAGAATCAAGCCCCCACCACATAAGGCTTTCAGGGGGCCAACAGTCCATGTCTAAGCTACGACGGGCATGCAGTTGTGTCTATATTCTCTGATGTTTCTAGATTCTTTTCATTGTTAGAAACCAATATTGGGTTCTTTATGTGATTATTGCTTCAAGATTGTTCAGTCTCATTCTTTGGGCATACCAGATTAAATAAAATCAAGGCATGCTATAGAGATTCTGGGCTCTTATTGATCTCATTTGTCATCAACAGGGGTAGAGGCATTTGAAAGTGACAAATGCTTTTACTTCCCATAAAGCAAATTCTGTTGTGACCATTTCTCTTTCATCCCTCTGTATCATACTGGTATTGATCTGTTGTGCCTATATCCCTTCACTACTTCCAAAACACATCTAGTCCCTCATTATGTTCTTATACATTTTCACCTCATTGACACAGGACTGAAGGCCCTCCCCAGTCTATGAGAGAAACCAGTAGTTTACTTGACTGTTTCTAAGGCTAGGAATTATCAGTATAAGCATAGTTTAACTCTATTTGTAGAGGTAGAGATGCATATTTCAAAGGTCTGCTTTAAGCCATTCAGGCTACCATAACCAATCACTGTAGTGTGGACAACTACAACCATAGATTCATTTCTAATACTTGAAGCGGGAACCAAGTCTAAGACTGAGGCACTAGCAGACTCCTTGTCTCCTGAGATCCACTTCTGGATTCATAGATAGCTTGCTTTTGCTGATAACACATAGCAAAGGCATTGTCTCAATCTATTCCACAGACAAGAATCCTATGTATAAGATCTCTCTCCTTATGAACAAGTCATGTCCCATAGTCCCATCTCCATATATGTTCACATCATGGCTTCACTTTCAGCATAAAGATTTAGGAACACACATTCAGTCTTCATCCAACTATCTGGTTATACATCTTCTAAAATTGCAGACACTGATTTAGTTATCATTGTCAGATGGCGACTGGATAGAACTAAAAGGTATTTTAGAAACTAAAAACTCCATTCCAGAAGTATGTTAATCACTGAAATCCAGTGTGCTGATATTTTTCCATTATTGTAGAGATAACAATATTGTTTTAGTCTAAGAAATTATATTAGCCTCCAACCTTAAGTCTTTTCTAAATGGCTTGTTTTTACTTAGAATGGAAATCTGCATCTTATCTTCCACCTTTAAAATATTTTTTTATTCTTGAGAATTTTATGCAGGTATACAATGAAATATAATTCCATCTACTTCCCATTTCTCCCTGCAACTTCCCCTTTTGTCATTCCCCCAAATATCTCCTAAAAGTTCATTTATTATTATTTTTTATAGTCAGTTAAGTCTAGTTGGTGCTGTCCATACACGCATAGATGAGGAGGTGCCCACTGGAGCACAGGAAGTCTACAAGTGGCCACACCCTCAAATGATTCTGCCTGCATCCCCATGGCTGTCAACCGTCAATATCTCTTCAATAAGAATTGGGGCCTAGAGAGCATCAACCTCATCTGTGCCAGAATTTTGGCTGCCTTCTGCAGGTGACCACAGCTGGTCTAGGTTCATGAGAGGACTAACCACATCATGTTCAAGACAGCATTTATTTATTTATTTATTTATTTATTTGTTTGTTTGTTTGTTTATTTATTTATTTATTTATTTATTGGTTTTTCGAGACAGGGTTTCTCTGTGTAGCTTTGCGCCTTTCCTGGAACTCGCTCGGTAGCCCAGGATGGCTTCGAACTCACAGAGATCCGCCTGCCTCTGCCTCCCGAGTGCTGGGATTAAAGGCGTGCGCCACCAACGCCCGGCTCAGCATTTATTTTTTAACAGTTTAATAACTAGCCAAGAAGGACTGAAGTTCCAAGCTTCCATTTTTCTACAAATACTTACAAATTCTAACAGAAAAGAGATGATTAATGGGTGCAAATACCCTAGAATGTGTGGCCTCTGGATCCAGTTGAGAGGTGGCCAAAGCCACATAATAGTCAAAAGCATTTCAACCTGCTAGTAAAAAAAAAAAAAAAAAAAAAAACCCCAGGGCTGAATAGATGACTTCATGGATAAAGTGCTTGCTGCACAAGCATCAGACCCAGTGTTTGGATCCCCAGAATACCTAAAAAGCTGCCACAGCAGCATGTACCTGTAGCCCCAACATAAGAGATAGAAACAGGCAGAATCTGGAGCCCTCTAGCCAGCCAGTTTAGCCAAACCAGTGACGTTCAGACTCAGGAAGAGACTGTCTAAAGTAAGGTGGAGGGCAGATACTATGGCTCAGTGAGTACAGGGGCTTGCCACCAACCTTAACCATCTGAGTTTGATCTCTGGAACACATGAGGTGGACAGAGAGAACTGAATTCTATAACCACTTAAACTCCACCCCTAAGAATTCTGATGCCCCCTTTTGGCCTCTGTGGACACCTGCACACACACACACACACACACACACAGAGAGAGAGAAAGAGAGAGAGAGAGAGAGAGAAAGAGAGAGAGAGAGAGACACACACACACACACACACACACGCATGTGTGTGCATGTGCACACATACATGCACAGATGCACACACACATGCACATACACAAGTACAAAATAATAAAAAAGATTTTTTTAATAGACAATGGAGCAAATGTTCATTTTCCTGTGTTTGTGTCAACACAACTTCATCTCTTTTATTGCTTTTTTTCTAAGCATTTTTGGATTTTTCCTCCTCTATTAAATGTAATTATTTGTAAGTGAATACATTAAATAATACATGTAATCATAAGTGGTATTTAATTATCTTGTATCAATAGCCGTTTTTGTATGGCGGTTTTTAGATCTTTGGAGGACATTCAATACATAGACTGAACTTCTTAAGTAATAAATCAGTATAAAGTCTCAATATTTCACTAGAGACTTTAGAAAAAAATCTAAATTATCATTAAGGAACAATGTTTTTTATATTGAGAATCTTTAAAATGGTACTTGAAATACTCATCTGGGGATATAAATGAGTGTTTTTACAAGAGTATGCAATTTGTGATTCATTTGAGTCTTACAGGATCCATTTGGTAAAAATAAAGAAATAAATTATATTTTTCCATTATGATTTAACTAAGTTATTCTCCCCGATTGACATTTGTGCATTCTTAAATATTTGCATAGATAATAACAAACTGTTTTACTTAGAAAACAAATGCAAAAGCATTCACTTAATTAAATCTTTATGCAAAAAACTAATCCAAAATGCTCTGGTTTCTATTCCTCTACTTTAGCATGATAGTAACTTCATTTCATCACAAAAATAAACTATACACATAGTATTTTAAATCCAAACCCAAATACAACTTGATTTGTCAAGTCATTTTTCTTGAGTTGGTATATTAAGTAAATCTTGAAATTAAAATATACTGTGTAAAACTACAACCTCCTAATTCTTAGTTTAAAAGTCTTAATACAAAATACAAAGTTTTCAGCTTAATTGTTGTCACAATATGCTCATCTTCATACTTCCTCTGCAAGGCTGACAAACTCCATGTCATTTGTAGAGGTAATAAAGATGCTGCCCAGAGAGGCTGAAGAGAGCTCACACCAGCTCAGAGGCTGATTGCGCATCTCTTTGCCACTCAACTTCAGCGTTATCTTGTTTGTGGTATGAAATGTACCAAGCATATTTGCACCCTGAGAGTTAGGAACATGACAGCGCTGTTCCTGAGAGCTAGCTGGTAAGCGCTCACCCTCACACCACTGTTATCACACATTTATGAAGACCAGAACTGACAAAGCAGGGCTTGTCTGCTAACGGGTGGTCTACAGGCCCAGACAACCCTTGAAATCTCAGGGTCTCATTGAAATGGAAATATGTTTATCACATGAACAGACTTTGCTAGCAGTTTGGGCAGGTTGAGAGATGAGATAAAAATTTCATTCTTCTGCATGTAAATATCCAGCACTCCCAGTAACACTTGTTAAACATGCTGTCTTTTCTCCAATGTGTGTTTTTGACATCTTTATCAAAATTGGGCAGCCTTAGGTGCTTGGACTTATATACGGTTCCTCAGTTCTATTCTATGGAACCACATGTCCTGCTTTTGTCCTGGTACCATGCCATTTTCATTGCTGTGACTCTGAAGTATAACTTGAAGTTAGGAACGGCCACACTTCTGCAGTGGATGTGGAGAAAAGAGTAGAGAACGGTGCAGCCACTATGAAATCAGCATGGACCTCCTCAGAAAGCTAGAGACAAATCTACCAGAGCAGTCAGATATCCCACTCCTGGGATAGAGACAAAGGACTCTATCTTACTAGAGAGATACATAGTATTCCTTGCTAATAGCATCTCTATTCCTAAGAGCTAGGACATGGAATCAGCCTAGATGTCAATCAACTGATGAATAGATAATGAAAATGGAATACATAGACACAATGGAATTTTGTTCAACTGTAAAGAAAAGTGAAACTGTAAATTTTGCAGCTCAAGCTTCACATCAGAGATGTCTCTTTGCGCGGTAAAGAGCAGTTAACACAGAAATTCACAACTAGTCCAAGTGCAAATACTAAATGCCTGTGGAGCAATCAGCATAAATATCTGTACCATCCACCTCCCAAAGCCCATAGAACACTGTGGAAGAGGAAGTGAAAGAAACTAAGAGATCAGGGAGAACCACCGGTTCGAGACAGCGTCTCCTGAGCATGACAAGAACAATGGACTAGGGAGCTCACAGCAGCTGTGGTTGCCTGCACAAGATCAAGCCAGGCCACACTCCAGCAAGGAGAGAGCATAGTTGTCCGAAGCCCCCACCCCTAGCTGGGGAGTTATTGGCAGTTGATTTCTACTAGAAGAGGGAGAGTACATTTTTCTTTAAGAGGGTCTCTAGGAAGTAAACCATTTGGGAGTGGATGGCCTAATACTCAGGCATATGTGAACAGCACAAACTCAGAGGATTATTTAAAAAAAAAATAAGATTGAACATGGTGGTGAACACCTTTAATCCCAGTCCTTCTGGGGCAGAGGCAGAATGATCTCCATGAGTTGGAGGCCAGCCAGGTCTATACAGAGAGTTCCAAGCAAGCCAAAGCCACATAGTGAGACCCTGTCTCAAAATTAAAATAAATAAACAAAAAAGGACCCGAAGATTGGAGGGCTATGAGTGGAGGGGAATTCCAAAGGAATTGGGGGAAGAATGGGGGTGACTATGATCAAAGTAAACTGTATACATGGATGAAATTCTCAAAGGGTTAATTAAAATATACCAAAATTTTGACATTCTCTACTGGAAAACCTAATGAAAGTAAGGTGCTTTAGTTAGGTTTTTTTTATTATGGTGAAGAGGCACCATGACCACAGCAACTCTTATAAAAGAAAAACATTGGGGTTGGGGATTTAGCTCAGTGGTAGAGTGCTTGCCTAGCAAGCACAAGGCCCTGGGTTCGATCCTCAGCTCCAAAATAAAATAAAATAAAATAAAATAAAATAAAATAAAATAAAATAAAGGAAAAACATTTAATTGGGGTGGCTTACATTTTCAGACAAGTAGTCTATTATCATCATGGTGGGGTGACATGGGCTGGGAGTATGGTGGCCTGGAGGCAGGCATGATGCTGGAGAGGGGGCTGAGAGTTCTTATATCTTGGCTTACAGGCAATAGGAAGTGGTCTATCTCACTGGGCATGGCTTGAGCATATATGAGACCTCAAAGCCTGCCTCCACAGTGACACACTTCCTCCAACAAGACCACACCTACTCCAACACGGCCACACCTCCTAGTAGCGCCACTCCCTTTTGGGGGGCCATTTTCTTTCAAACCACCACATAGGGGAAATGTATTTTGGACAAATTTGGTTTGAAAAATGAAGAAATAACCTTTAAATAATCACTGCTATGGAATGACTTTTTTTTGGTCCAAAATCTACAAATCACCAATTTAAAACCTCACTGGGTAAATCTATTGACTTATAGAATCCCTGATGCTTCACAGCCATTCAAGAAAACAATGATTTAAAATTCAGAGTCCAGCTATGCAGCACCTATCCAGATATCTTGCTGATTGAGAGATACATATGCCTTTGCTGATGCTCTAAGAAGATGAAAAACTGTGTGTTTGTCCTTGGCCAATTATGGAAGCCTATGTGTGTGAAAACAAAGTGAGTAAGGCATCTCTCCAAGACAGTCATATCACAGAGCTGGAAGTGTGTGGTTGCTCTCTGTTATCATCAACCTTACCTCTACTGAAGTCACCCTCATCTCACCGCTGTCCTCATAGAGAGAAAGAAGAAAGAATACATTCATGTGCAAATTTAGGACCTGAAAATAACAAACCTTTTTTTTTTTCTGAATTCAGAGTGTTCATCTCTCCTTAGCAATTACACAGATACACTACCATGGAAAACACAAAAAAATCTGGAAACCCACCTAAGCATATTTACTCTCCATATTTACCCAGATCCCTTCTGAGGAGCCTATACCCCAGCCTTAATTCAGAGCTAATAGAGGTCAGAGGAAGGGTTAATAGCCTGTAGTTCAACATTCATTAAGTCATTCTCTGATCATTAAAACATCCTAAAACGGCTTTGCCTTGAAGTTTTAATAGCAATATATGGAGACTTGCTGTTCTCAAAGACTCATAATGTTCTTTTATGACACTAAGGAAGCTTGTGCACCCAAAAACTAACGTTAATCTTGATGAACTCTCAGTGTGAATTTAAATCTATGACATTTTGTGCTGTGGGATGTTCTCTATGCTGTGAATGTGTTGCTCTGATCGGTTAATAAATAAAGTGTTGATTGACCAGTAGCCAGGCAGGAAGTATAGGCGGGGGAAAAAGAGAGAGGAGAATTCTGGGAAGTGGAAAGCTGAGTCAGGAGACGATGCCAGCTGCCGCCATGAGAAACAAGATGTAATGTACCGGTAAGCCACAAGCCATGTGGCAACTTGTAGATTAATAGAAATGGGTTAATTTAAGATGTAAGAACTAGGTAACAAGGAGCCTGCCACAGCCATACAGTTTATAAGTAATACAAGTCTCTGTATGTTTAATTGGGTCTGAGCAGCTGCGGGAGCCAGGTGGACACAGGAATACTCCAGCTACAATTTTGTCCATCAGAACTCTCATGGTCATCAAAAAATAACACTTAGTGTCAGTCTTTGGGATCAGTCAGTCCACTGGGTGTTGCTAGAGCTTGCCCTGGGGCTAGCTGGGGAGATTCCTCTGACCAATATTATCCCAGTCTGTTCAACTAACGTTGACTAAAAACCTATAATGGGATGTTCCTGAGCTGGAGCATGATAACAAATAAAGTAAATATGCCTGCATGGAACCTATATTCTAACCACTTGGGAGATCCCTGGCCCACAGAAGATAAACTATCTAGTAGATAGTAAAAGGAGTCACATGCTAGCGTAGGTCGCTAAAACATTTATGTGTATAAACACATAAAATTTTAGAAGTATAAAATAGTGCTTTCAATTGTCTTTTAAAAAGCATTCATGCTCCTAAATATTTTTAAAGCCTGGAGGATTCATATTTAATAATGGTTTCTTCTGAACTAGGTAAGAATAAAAAAAACAGTGGTAAAAGGAGAATCATTGGGTTATGTAAAATCTCTCTTTTTAAATTATGCATTTATTTTGTATGTGTGTGTGCACACATGGGCGTACACGTGAAACTGCCCCAGGGCAAGTGTGAAGGTCAGAGGAAAAGCTACAGGAGTCAGTGAGTTCCAGGAATGAAATTCAGGTTGTTAGACATGGTGGCAAATGTCTCTACCCAAATGTCTCACCAGCCCTCCCTCTCTGATTTTTTAATATGACAACTTAGAACTATAAAATTTCCCCTTCGCTTCTTTTTAAGGGCCTCTATCTTATTCACACAGGCTGTTTTAAGGTCTCGGTCTTGTGCTTTAGTTATGTTAGAATATTCAACTGTGGTAGGGTTGTTGGACTCTAATGGGGACATATTATTTCGGCTGTTAGTGACTGTATTTTTTCCTCTGGCATCTAGGCATCTGGGATTGGGAAGATTATAGTTCTAGGTGTTAATATCTGGTTTTGTCTTTGCTGGGTGGATGTTCCTTAGTTTCTGTTTCCTCTCTGGTTTTTAGAAGAGTGTGGTAGCTGTGTTGCCTGTAGGAAATTTTCTGTGGACCTGATAGGTGTGGTCATTGGGGGTTCCAGGCAAAATGGGTTTCTGGGTATTGGGAGCTGACAATTATAAATGGGGAAATTCTAGGGGTCCGAGGGGGCTCACAGCACAGAGAAAAGCAGAGTGTCACACCAGAATCTGCTTATTTGGTGTCCTTGGATTGGGGGTAGAGTGAAGGTCTGCTATAGAGCTGGGGATGAGACTGGGAAATTGGATCTGGAAGAGCAGAAGCGGAGGTAAAGATCTGCAGTCTGCTTCCTTGCTTCCCTGGCAGGAGTGGCCTGTGGGTTAGCAGGGAGTACCTGCTGGAGTTGGGGGCTGGGATAAAGCAAAGAGCCTGGGAAGGAGGGGAGGAGGGGAGGGTTTATGGGATCCACAGGAGATGTGGGCAGGCAGGGAAGAAAGACTGCAGCTCATGTTCTGATGCAGAGCTAGGGATGAGGGGGGCATTGGATTTGGAGGGAAGGAAGAAGTGGTGAAGGTCTTCAGTTAGCTTACCTGTTTCCCTGTTCAGTTCAACAGATGTGTTCCCAAGGAATGCTTGCTGGTGTTGGAGGCTGGGAAAATGGGAGGAGTTGGGGGAGAGAAGATTGGAGAAGATCTTTGTGGTTGCTGGAGATGGAGTCCATGAAGAAAAGGAGTCTGTAACAGGTATTCTGCTACAGAGCTGTGGATGAGACTGGGGGATTGGATCTGGAAGAGCAGAAGGAGAGGTGAAGATCTGTAATCGCCTACCTGCTTCCCTGGCAGGAGTGACAAACTCTGTCCAAATGATGGGTGGGTTCACAGGGAGGCAAAATTTCCTTGTGGAACTATATTCTAGAGATTCTGGCCTGTTGTCCTGTCACTTCTACTTGATTCTAAAATTTTTACAATTTCTTCTCTCTTTTTTTTTTTTAAATCAAGGACCTACTGTTTAGTCAACACTGTATCATTCAGTTTTCAAATATTTGTGTCCGTTTTGTGCTTTCTTTTGTTATTGATTGCTATTTTTATTTCATTGTGATCTAATAAGATCAAAGAATTGTCTGACCATTTTTGGAATTTGTTAACATTCGTTTTATGCCCTAAACTATGAATCAATTTTAGAGACAGTTCTATGCACCACTGAAAAGAATGTGCATTCCCAATCTGTGGATAGGGTTTTCTAAGAATATCTGTTAAATCCAGTTCACCTATGGTGTATGTTAACTCTGAATTTTGGGGGGATATTTAATTTGGAAGACTTATTTAAAAATAACAATATGATATTGAAGTCTCCCACTATGATTGTATAAAGACCTATTTGACTTTTCATGCCTTATGATTTTTTATATGAAACTGGAGGCCCCAATATTCTGTGTATACATACTTATAGTTGTTACATATTTCAATGAGCTGCTCCCTTTATTACTATGTGGTGGCTTTCTTTATCTCTTCTGACTAGGTTTAGTTTGAAATCTACTTTGTCAGAGAGGAGACCAACTACACCAGCTTGTTTATAGCCTCTATTTGCTTAATAGGGTGATTTCCACCCTTGAACTCTCAGAATTTGGATGTCTTTGCTAGCGAGGTGTGTCTCCTGAGGACAACAGACAGTTGAGTCATGTTTTTCATCTAAATTAGACTGCATCCTCTAATTGATGATGTCATTTGCATTTAAGGATTTTTATTGAGAGAGATGTTCTATTTTTCCTGGGATTTTTCAGTAGTTTTCCTGTTTGGTTGGCTTATTGGTTGTTCCTTTCTTCTTCCCCTATATTATGATTTGCTATGTTGTACATAATGGTTTCCTTCCCAGCTATCATCTATTCATCTATTAACCTCATGAAATCTCCTTCCTGTCTTCTTATGGAGCTCTATTTCTTCCTGCTCTGTTTATAGTGTTCCTATCAGTATTTTCTACACAAATGGCCTGGTCAGCACTGATTACCTTAATGTGTGCTTGCCTTGGAAGGTTCTTATTTCTCCATCAACTTTAAGAAACAACTTTCCTGGGTGCAACAGTCTTGGTTTACAGCTATTGACTTTCAGGACTCGAACTCTATCATTCAAGCCTTCTGTGACTTTTAGGATTGCTGGCAAGCGATCTGGTGCTCTTCTGATGTTCCTTCATTTGCATGTAAGTTGGCGCTGTCCCTTACAGTATTTATGTTCTGTTCATTCATTTACTCATTTAGTGTGTGTGTGTGTGTGTGTGTGTGTGTCCATGAGTATACACCATGGCAAGCATATGATGTGGAGATCAGAAGAGTAATTTCTCTCCTTCTGCCATATGGTCTCAGAGATCAAACTGAGGTCATCAGGCTAGGCAGTAGGTGTCTTTACTCACAGAGCCACTTATCTCACCAGTCCCACTTAGAACATTGAATATTGTTTGTTTGCTTTGTATTGTTGACATTTTCATTATGTCATGAAGATGCTCTTCTTTTGTAATATCTATCTGGAGTTCCAAGTGCCTCTTATTTTTGGATGTTCAATTCTTTTTCTAGAGTTCAGTGAGATGACATCTGTTCTCTGGTTCCTGACATTATAGAAGATCTATTTACTCTGGTTATCAGTTGACAGTCCACTGTCACCAAACATACTAACTGTGGTAACCTACCTTTGCGTGAAGTAATGACAATGACATAAGCAAACAATATAATGATGGATGGCTAGGTCCACAGTAGTGATAATGAAACTGTAGACGTTGTCATTAAATTTTCACATTAGATTCTAGATTCTAGACACCCTTCTGTCTCACAGCTGACTGTGATGTTGAGGATGCTAGCACATATGGGAGCTGGTAGACTGACTGAAAATAAGAACTCTACAGCTTTCCCAACATAGAGGGTTAGGACATGTAATTAATTAGCT
>CABHPH010161134.1:0-13815 GCA_902168325.1 Peromyscus nudipes
ATGAGACCTGGGGTAAGTATGCCATTTGTGTGAGTATAAAAATAGAGCTGTGACTGCAATAATGCATGAGATTCTGCTGGATAGTAGATAAAATGAGGGCATGATACTGGTACTATTAACCAAAGTAATGCTCAGAGACAAAGAAAACCTCAGGTAAGAAAATGTCAAGGAAACAACATAGGGAAGATCATTAGGTAGGAGAGAATACCAATATGGTCAAAGGCTAATTAAACGTAGAGCATATAAAATCTAAAATATGTTCGTGATATTTGGCAACTGTCAGTTCTCTCTCTCTCTGTCTCTCTCTGTCTCTCTGTCTCTCTCTGTCTCTCTCTCTGTCTCTGTCTCTCTCTGTCTCTCTCTCTCTCTCTCTCTCTCTCTGTGTGTGTGTGTGTGTGTGTGTCTGTATCTGTCTTTGTTTCTCTCTCTGTCTCTCTCTAGGTGTGTCTCTGTCTTTGTCTGTCTCTCTGTCTCTGCCCCCACGCCCCAAACCCAGGCGTTTTTGAAACAATGGGATGACCTCAAACATGAAACCACTTTGTTTGATTTGAGGCTTCCAATTTTGGAGTTAAAGGAGTCAGCCTACATTCCTAGCTTTGTTATTTCAGTTTCGGTTGCTGTAACAAAAATTCCTAAGGCGGGATAATTTATGAAGAAAAGAGTTTATATAAGCTCATGGGTCTAGAGGCTCAGAAGTCCAAGAGCATGGCATTGGCCAAGGACTTGTGCTACCTAAGTCCTGGCAGGAAGTGGGCAGACAAGTAGCACTTGCAAGAGAGAAAGAACATGTAGGCAGCCTCACTTTATAAAAACCTGCTCTACAACAAACAAGCCCATTCCCTCTACAAAAGCATTGGTCCTTTTTAAACAATGGTCTTTTAAGTCAACACCTTCTAATAATGTCACAATGACTATCAGATTTCAACACGAGTTTTAGAGAGAGTAAAGTGTATTTAAGCCAAAGCAGCAACCAAGAGACCTGGATGGTTTCAGTAAGGGAAATTCTGTGATAAACTGAGAGAGCAAGTGTCTACTGACTGCGATGGCTAATCTTCATACCTTGATGAAATTTAGAATCACCTTGAACACAAACCTCTGAGGATGTCTGTTATGGAGACTCCAGCCTAATGTAACTGAGAAGGGAAAACCCTCCCCCAGCCCCTGAATATGGATGGCGTGGTTCCTTGGGCTTGGGTCCTGGGACTCAATAAAAAAGAGAAAGTGAGTGGAGCACTAACATTCATCCCTCTGCTTCGTGACTGTTGACACACTGTGATCAGCAGCTGCACCTTCTGAGCCATGGCTTCTCTGCCATGAAGGATTACAGCTCCAAATTCTGACCTAAAATAGACTTTTTCTCTTAGGGTGCTGTTTTGGTCAGTCTTTATTATGTTTTTCTACAGCAATGAGAAAAGTAGCTAGTATGCTGGCCATGTACGAAGGGTTGGGGAGATAATGAAGTTGGTCAAAGTTCTTGCAGTGAAAGCACAAAGACCTGAATTCAGTCCCCGGAATGGACACAGTAAGACCAGCCATGGAGGCGCATGCTTATACTTTCAGCACTCCAGAGATGGAGATGGTAGATCCTAAGTGCTCATTGACTAGCCAGCCTAGTCTACTTGGTAAGCTCCAGGTAAGTGAAAGATATCTCTCTCTCTCTCTCTCTCTCTCTCTCTCTCTCTCTCTCTCTCTCTCTCTCTCACACACACACACACACACACACACACACACACACACACACACACACTTTCTCTCTCTCTCTCATACACACACACACACACACACACATGTTCACTGACACACATGTATAAGTGCACTGGAACATACACAAGCAGAAACATAGGCATACACATGTTCACACACAAAAAATCAAAATCAAACACACATTCGTGCTTGGTGTATATCTAATACAACCCAGACAGCTAAATTGAAATTGGTCACTTATTAGCTGTGAGATCGTAGACAATTTCAAAAAGAAAGTATTTCTATGCTCCAGCTTTTCAGCTATTAAAAATGAAATGGTAGCGATTCGTGTATTTTTGTGAGAACACATATGACGCTATACGAATACAATGGTATATGAAATTATTATGGGATTCATAAAGATAGCATTGGAACCCTGCTGCTCCTAAGGAAGGCAAGGTGACTGCAGGTGAGAAAAGGCGGCACACTAGTTATGGAAGTTCCCCTAAGGAAGCTGTAGTTCTTAGAAATCCATAGCACAGTGAGTGTGTGTAGTGTGGTGGGGGGACCTGAGGAAGGAATGTCTTTTCTTCAAGGAGAGAGAAGGGAGAGGGAGTCTGGATACAGACAAGCTTCTGGAGTACAAAAAGCAAGGTGGGGGAGCATCTGCTTCATAGGCAACTTTACTTTTTCTAAAATTAGATAAAGCATTCAACTACTGTTAGAAAAAAAAAGTCCCAATGACGTAGTGTACTTGAAGAGTGGTGTGATCTGAGATTTGAACTATCAGTTGTAGGGAAGACTGTAAGGAGCGTATCCAAGACTGGTCAGCAGGGCCTGGGCTAGGTTTGAAATGAGCTACAGTGATTGTGGTAGAAACGACCTTAAGCTATTATGGAATCTCTTAAGTGCCCACTCAGCATCTCCTGTTTCTAATGGAGAAAGAGTGTAGCGAATTGGTCAATGGCTGAGATTTTTTTTTGCCAACTGTAGAAAATAGACAAAATAAAATAAAATAAACCAGCTAAGAGCACAGGCAGAAGTGTCTCTGAAATCTGAAACCCCAAGTATAGTCAGAAGGGAGCAACGGAGTTAGGGGGTGTTCATTTCTCCATCTGATTCCTGAGGAGAATGTCTGGTAGCAGAAGAGCAAAGGGGTGATTTGAAAGAACCAGTGCTTGTGTGCAAGACATCAATTTCTTTTTAGTTAGTGAGAAATTTCTTTCTTCTCATTCCTTAGGCTCCCTCTTCTCTCAGGTCACATCAAGCTACAGCAGTGCTTCCTACCCAATGCCAATCCCCCTGAAGGTTCTTCTGGATGTTGGCCACTTGTCTACACTGTCGGTACTAGAACATCCCTGTACCAGCTTTCACGATCCACCTTCCTGTTGGGTTCCACAGTCTGCTCCAGGCACAGAGCTCATCAGTGAAACTGGGCACCCATGGCAAAGTCATTTTTGATTCTCTGCTGTGTTCTCAGAATTTCAGAAGGAAGCATGGCACACACCCCTGCTGCTGTTGGGACCCATAACTCCAGCTTTGTCCTGTTCCAAAGGTAGTTTTTTTTCATTCTGGCTTGACTATTGCTTCTCAAACTACATTGTCTCTGGGCACTGAAGTCCCGCAAAGCGGGTGGGTAGGAAGTGAGTTGCACATCTCCTGGAAGCGAGGAATCAATCTGCTGCATACATGGGCTATGGAAGAAAAAGAGAAAGGGAAGGAGGCAGCGCTCTCTCACAAGGTGTCTTACAGGGTGTGCTTAGTTTGTATGCTAGACTACACTGGAGCGGAAATGTGTGTGTGTGTGTGTGTGTGTGTGTGTGTGTGTGTGTGTGTGTGTGACTCACAAAAACAAGGATTTGATTTATTGGTAGAAAAAACTGTGTCATTTGTATTTAAAAAAAAATCACCTCTTGTGGCAGGTAGGAAAGTGGCTAGGAGGGAGTCTGCACCAGTGACCATTTCATCTGGTCTCTATATTCTAGGGTGAGAAATTCGTGAAACTGCAGCTGCTTTGCTCTGTATCAGGAAAATGTCTGCATGGTAACAGGGGTTAACTGAATCTTGAAAATGTCCTTGGACTTCAAGTCAATCTTTGTTTGTTTGTTTCTTTCTTTCTTTCTTTCTTTCTTTTTGCAATATCCTTATAGAGATTATCTCTTTATAAAATTTGTACATACAGGTGATTGAAACATGGTGGCATTTGTTATATAAGAATTTCTGCAATGATGTCATTCCTTTACAAAGAAAACAATTTGCCATAAAAATATCCCTTGTACATATTTTGTTTCTTCTTTTATCACCCTTACAAAGTATTTCAGTCGTATCCTAAGTCTTAAAGTTTCCCAAGGAAGATCAAAGTTTTATGAGTCACTCAAAATAGAAATTGTTGACATTATATGTAGTAGAAATAATCTCAAATTACTCTTTCCTCTGATCCATGCCCTGGAGACACAAGACCTCACCTCATCCACAACCAAATACCCCTTCTCCTCGAGACATACAGCTATCACCTGAAATCTCTAACAAAACCCAGTAATATGTTATCAGTTCCCCTAGCCACTCAGTCCAGAGCTCAGTGCATCAAGAATTGTTTGAAAAGACATAACTTCAAATCTAGGCATAGTTGAAGAAACTGTCATCTGAAATACAGCTGAATAAAATCTGAAACTTTCCTTATTCAAGTTCCCAGTGTTGAAATCTCCCCCTGGTGGATTTTAAGAGTATGTGTTTTCATAAGTAGAGTGAGACCTTTCCAAGAAAATAAATGCTGTAACATTACAGGTGTGAAATTGGTTCTATCGATCTCTAAGATATTGTAGTTATTTAAAAGCCTCTCATCAAAAGAACTGTAAAAGGAAAATATGGTAATTTGAGTTTACATTAGTGTTATATGCATGTGTGAATACAGAATTTCTAATCATTCCCACTTAAGTTACTACTCTTTAGTGAATTTGAGGCATAATGGACTAAACATGCTAATTTCCCACTTTAGTGAACAGAGGCATAATGTTTCAATCAGGGAGAAGTGTGTTCCTTCTCCAGTGACTCTGCCATCTGCCTATCATCATCATGGCTATAGCTGTCAGTCAAATCAATGAAAGTCCAAGTAGAAAGTCCCTAGGCCACTTACAATGTGCATATACTTAAGCTAGGGCAGTAGTTCTCAATCTGTGGGTCATGAACCCTTTGGGGGTCAAAGGATCCTTTCACAGGGGTCACCTAAGAGCATCAGAAAGCACAGATATTTACATTATGATTCATAACAGTAGCAAAATTACAGTTATGAAGTAGAAACAAAATAATTTTATGGTTGGGGGTCACCACAACCTGAGGAACCATATTGAAGGGTTGCAGCAGCACAAAGGTTGAGAACCTCTGCTCTAGGAGATTCATTGTGTGTTAACTGATTTTTTTTCCAGGAGTGATGCTTCTTTATTACTGGGCATACATCTTGGCTATGATTTCATGGAATCCAGGCGAGCCATTGCCAAGCCATTCTCAGCATTTTGCCTTCTCTCTGGTGTCTCAGCTCACCCATTATGAAATACACATTTGCTGGAGAAGGGGCAAAGGTGAGATATGAAAGGAGCACAAGAATCAATTAGAAAAAGCTATGCAGAAATTCTCTTATGAGAGGAAGCAGGCAGCAAGGCCAGGGACTTGAACACAGATGATGCAAAGCCGTCTCCTTGCACTGACCACACAACCAATGTAGAGGTGAGGAACAGGTCAGCAGTCTATGGATAATGAAGTTTCTTTGGCAAATACATTCCCATATTTCATCGGTCTCGCCTTTCTTAAAATATTGCTATGGTTGGTTTTTTTCCAAAATTTATTCAATACTTATAATTATAGGATTATATGGTACCTTTCATGTTTCAGATAAATAGAGGCAACTGTTAGATTCATTGAGAAATACAAGAAACACGGGAGTAACTGAAATTTGCTGTTTATGTGATTTCTTGGCATGAGACCTATCTTTTGATGGTGTGAGAGATGAGAACTCGGCAGTGTGGCATGGCCATTCTGATTACACGCCCTGTGGTAGACAGCTAAAGTCAAACCCAAGCCCTATGTCCTTTACCTGTCTGACTTGGACCAGTTACTTAGCCTCTCTGGGTTGCAGTTTCTCATCTACAAAATGGAAGCAGCCCATCAAAACATCCACACAGTGTAGTTGAAAGGATTAAGGACAGTGTCTTAGAGTTTCTGTAGCTGTGATAAAACACCATGACCAAAAGCAACTTGTGGAGGAAAGGATTTATTTCATCTTTTAACTCTGAGGTCACAGTCTGTCACTAAGGAGAAGTCAGGGCAGGAACTCAAAACAAGAATCTGGAGGCAAGAATTGAAGAAGAAGCCATTGAGGAATGCTGCTTGCTGATTTGCTCTCCATGGCTTGTCAGTCTGCTTTCTTATATCATCCAGGACCTTGGGTCTAGGGGTGGCACCACCTACAGTGGGCTGGCCTCTCCCACATCCATCATTAATCAAGAAAATGCCCTACAGGCAAGCTAATGGAGGTATTTTTTTCATTTGAGGTTCCTCTTCCCAGATAACTCTAACTTGTATCAAGTTGACAAAAGTCTAGCCAGGATAGATGCTAAAACTGTTCATACAGACTATAGCTTCTTTTTTTTCATATGCTAGCAGTATCATTTTCAGACATTATTTTAAAATTTGTTACTAAATTAAACCGATTTCTCATTCAACTGAAGTCTTTGTCTCTGTCCAGTAGGGAAGAAGGCAGAGGTTAATTCTTCATTTCTTTGTGCTTTTTTTAAAAAAAAATCACATCTTTTTCATTACGTTAACTGTCTTCAACTCCTGCAGAGGTGTGAGAAGAACATTGGTGGACGGGACAATTCCTCTTTGAGCCAAGCAGTTATTATCCTGTCTGCATTGGCACCCACTGGCTTTGACATGTTCTCTCCGCAATTCTGCTATGAGTTGGGAAACATTTTGCTCTCCATCCCTTTCCCAAAGTCCCCTTCCATCAGCCTCTATACCCACTCAGCTCCTGCTATGATTCACAAACTTCCTGCCTGTCCAAGTCACTTCCTGATGCCACCTGTCCGCCTGGAATACTGGAGCTTCATTTTCCTCTACCTAAGGCGAGGGAGGAGAATACGGCCTCTGCCTGCTCTCCGTGGGGATCAAGTGGATCACTCTAACAATGAGCCTCTTCCTTATCTTTAAATTATCTAGGTGAGAGTGAGACAGCATTTTCCAGGTCTTCTCCCATCTCAGGAAGAACAGTCATGCTCTGGGGGTGGTTTCCTGAATGCCCCCATAATTCATGGATGGTATAAGCAATGGCTTCCATCTTCCTTCCTAGAAGAAAAACAGTGCTTTTAAACTATCTCTGATAAATAGTTTGTCTTTTAGTCTTCCTTTCTACTCTTACAAGTGGGTAAAGGTTGGAGAGAGGGAGAATAACACCTATGGAAGGTAAATGTGTTTTCCGCAATGATCATCCTGAAAACCAAGGCAGATTGTCTTTGTAACATGCACATAATTAGGTTGAACTGGTGAGCATGGCCGTTAGACAAAAATCCTTAGGATGTGGGTAGACTAAACTGACTTTGGTTTGATTTTGATAAGGGTGAAGTTGTTTTAGCTGAAGATGTGGCATGTCCAAACACCCCAGAATGGAACATAGTTCACTGTATTGAATTATAGAAATGGCTGCATAAGGAGGGAAATTAAAGGATAAGTCACTTATCTACAGTAATTGCTCAATAGTTTTAAAAAATTGCTCAAGAATTAAAAATATCAAATGCCAGATTTCCTGTTATTAAATTTTTGAGCCATAGGGAAAAATCGACTTCTTAAATTTTTTTGGTAGCTCAACAATAATGTTACACTGCAATCTATACTTTATAAACATAAGTTTGTGATATCTAAATGCTTTACATGATGCCCAGTAAGTATCAATATTCTAAACATGCCATATGTTTGTTCTGCTTAAGTACTCTGCCAAGTAGTTGCACAACTATCTCTAATTTATGAATGAAGAAGCTGGAGCACAAAGAGGTCAACCACCTGCACAGGATAAATAGATAAGACATGTAGCCCAGTACTGCAACACAATGATTGCTTTCTTAAATATGTTCATGTGATTCACATCGCCACAGCTATCTTGTGAGGTGGGAGTTACAGACTGACAAGGAGTCAGTTGGCCATCAAGCTGAGTGAACCCTTCAGTCCTTGCTTCTGTTTTATCTACCACTTTCAGCTCTGTACATTTTGTTGGTTAATCAATTTGCATCGTAATATGTTAATTTTTAGAATTAGAATAACACTAATAATTATTAGTGTCATTTTTACTGACAGTCAAAATAATTAAGGAGGAAATAAATGAGCAAATGCTTTGTTAAATAGGGCAGACACTTACGGCCTGGAGTTGCTTTTTTTAAAAACTATTTTTTTTAATCTTTCATTACCTTTACCTTAAAAGGCAATACATAGTCATAGCTGAACAAATAGAAAATCTCTACGGAAAGGAAAAGAAAGCACTCATGATCCAATCACCTAATAAAAACCACCATTGATATCTTTGTCACTGTCCTTCCAGGCCTCTACATACCTGGGTAGGGGCTGTTTGCACCCATTGTTATGTGTCTATTACTCCTATCTGAATGAAGTACAATATCCTGTTTTGGAATAAGAAGCATCAAGATGATCAGGAAAAGCCACAGTGGCTGATGTGGTTTCTAAACTCTCTCCAGCTCCTCACTGGCCTGGGTAAGCATCAGTGGTTAAAGTTCTTTTGTTTGTTTTGCCTGTTTGATTACCCTTCAAGTTATAAAATCAAGTTTATAATCTGTTAAATAAAACGTATATGTCAATCTATATTCACTAAAACGTAGGAGGACAAAATCCAAAATAGCCTCTTAAGGATCTGTATCCTGAGACCTGACCCACCTGTAACCTATTGACTTGGATTTCCACCCTAGACTCCGCCCCCCACAGTAAGCAACACCAACTACCCTAGCGTAGATATCTTGGCCTCATGGTCACACCTCCTCTGCATCATCCTTTCCTGAACAGTTACCACTTGATTTAGACATAGAAGTTCTGGACCTACCATGTGGCCAGCCCACTCTGGCCTTGGAAAAGAGCTTGAGCTCTCCAAGTAAGGAATCCTGGGATCATTAAGAATGCCATTTTAAATCTAGTTCAGATGGGGGCTTCTGTTGTTCTGAGCAGACAGATCACCAGCTTCATGAACTCTCTGTAGGAGACAATGATTAAAAGGAACCAACCACAATTTGTACCCAGAATGTTTAAAATTATATATTATTATTTCATTGTGTGAGTGTTTCCTTCCTGTATGTCTGTGTACCATGTGTGTGCCTGGTGCCCATGGAGGCTAGAAGAGGGCAGATCTCCTGGAGTTCCTGATGGTTGGGAGCACAATATGGGTGCTGAGAATTAAACCCTAGCCTTCCACAAGAGCAACAGATACTCTTCACTGCTAAGCTACCTCTCCAGACTCCCAGATGTGTTCTAACTTCTGATTTTAGTGAGACAAAATAAACACAGATGCAAGAGGGGTAATGGGGCATCAACTCTGTGTGCCTGAACCTACATGTCCCCATTGCTTTCTGTTGCTGTGATAAACACTGACAAAAAACAGCTTGGGGAGGAAGGAAGTCATTTGGCTTAGAGGTTAGACTCTACAATTTAGGGAAACCAAGACAGGTACTTGGAGCAGGAACTGAAACAGAGAACGCTGAGGGGTGCTGCTTACTGACTGTTAGGGTGACATTCAGCTCCCTTTCTCATACAGCCCAGGTCCACCTGCCTAAGGTCCAAAGTGGAGTGGGCCCTTCTACATCAATTAGCAATCAAGAAAATACCCCCACAGACATGCCCACAGGTCAATATGATGTGGGCAATTCCTTAACAGATGGTCTTTCTTTCCAGGTGTGCCAACTGGACAAAAACTGAGTACCACACTACACCTGCAGGTATCTACACAGTAGCTACACACATGCTATACTTCTAGCTGGAGCAACCTCCATCCCCAAATGTGTGTTCCTTTATCTAAACATCTTTGAGGGGCAGTCAAGCATCATCTTTTTTTCCTTTTGGTCTAACCCTGTCAAATATGCCCACACCTACACCATACTGCAGCACTCATATATTTTTCCTTCTTAGATATATTACTAAACGCAGCTACAATACCTGTTTTTCTACCTGTTTCCTCTTTCTTCTTCATGAGAATAAGAATTTGGTTAACCTTTCTGCCACTCAAAAAGTAACTCAAAACAGTGCCTGTCACCTAGTGGGCATTCAATGAATTTTTTTATTACGTTAATGAATTAATTGCCAAGTTATATTTACAACTGCATTATTCATACGTAATGGAATTTAGAGACTAATTTCCAGTTACTTCTAATAAAGAAATAAGGACAAAAATATGAACATACCCCCATGCAACTGTGAAATTAAGTCTATTCTGCTCTAGTGTCAATTTCGTACCCATAATAATATCAAAAAATAAAAGTAAGTTAATATAAGAAACAAGGTCCTAGACCAAGGGCAGAAGCCATGAAAACTTGACTGATCTAGACAGTACACAAAAGCTGTTTTTCTAACTAGTCAGGTGACTCCACTGGGCTTTCATGTTTTCTGACCTCCCTCTGGATAAGGGCAAAACCAAACTGTCACGGGAGCTGCTTCCTCCGGTCTTCCTATGCTGTGTGGGAGAGGAGGGCAGAGGCGCCTCAGTGCTTTAGGACACCTGAATGTAACAGTGATTTGGCTGGTATAACCTGGCCCAGACTCCCGTTTTAACATATTTAAGATGGGCACAAAGTGGCAGTACCCAAAGAGTACTGCCACTTTAAGCTTCCTTCTGCAAAACTGTCTTCTCTTTCACACTCAGCCCTTTGCCTGGCTTTGTGTTCTTTCATATGGCTGGTGAACCTGACTGGCACCTGTGGCCTGCTCAGAAAGACCAGCCATTTCTTAAGGAATGGGTAAGTTGCTGTAAGTATTTAAGTGCTCTGAGCAGAATCAAACATCATTTGAGGTATCAAAAGAAATAAAAATGTGGCTTTGTTACTTTGAAAGCATTTTTCTTTTGTGATTGCCACTGGGTGGGGGTGGGGGAGACAAATAATAGTAAAAGAAAGGTTTGAATAAAATTGTTGAAACTAATGCTACCCATCTTAAAGTCCTTAAATAACAAAATCTTTATTACAGAAAAAAATGTATTCTTGCTAAGAGCTATTCAAAGTAATACAGGTGGCATGTGGCCATTTCTATTCCATTATTTATCCATTAATAATAATGAATACTTTTGTATATGTGTTGAATGTGTGTGTTCTTAGAAGCATTATTCAGCAGCAGAGAATCCATAGGGAAGAATGAGCTGTTACACCGTATGTGTCTTTTCTGAAAGCACAAAAGAGACTCTAACACGCTGTTTCACAGAAGAGGCAATAGGAAAATCAGCAGGCCAGTGGGTTTGCTAAGATTGGTGATGAACTTCACCACAGGCTGCCTGGGCTGCTGTGAAGTGATTGGGCATCCCTGGGAGATGGAGTCTAAGGTTGCTGTTTAGCCAGATAGCCACTTTGTACCCTAGTAACTTTCTTATTAGACTGTCATCTCATTAACTGCTTCATGCCAGATGGTCCCCAAGTGCCACATACTCTACTTTGGGCCATATTGCTGAGTGATGCTCACCCCTTACACTCAGCTTGCTCCCATCTGCCCAGACAGGTGTTTTCAAACACGACTGAGGCTTTTGAGTACAGAGTATGTTCCAGGAAGTGCCTTTGCCCCTGAAATGCATTAGAACATAGGTTCCAACTGGAAAAACCACATTAGCAATTTTTTTGACAGACAAAGAGTTTGAGCTTGTGATAATTACTATTTCGCCAAACCAACTGAGACTCGGGACTACAATTAAAAAGAAATGATCTTCCATGTATAATGGCTTTCACACTGCATGATACTATTAAATAACCGTCATTAGCTACTAAAGCATGTACTGCTCCTTTCCCTGCCAAGAAATTTAAGACCAAGAATGATCAATGAATGGTCAGCACTGTAAGTGTTGATACAGGACATGCAAATCGAAAATTTTCAGAATGATTTAGATGTACGAGGAATTGTTAATTATGGTGATATCACTCAAACATCCAAGTTCTTCTAAAGACCCATATTTACGTCTTTATATCTACAATTCATGGGCTAGTACAGAAAAAGGAAGTACCTTTAAAATAAAGAACAAGGAGATTTTAGGGTAGTTTCTCAAGTATTTTGCTAGGTTCTGGGAACAGAAACCTCAATAAAACAGTTTTTCTTCTCAAAAAGCTTCTACATCAGGGTATAGACAAATAGATATGAACCAACAGTACTGTGTGATGGATTTAATAAACAACTGTACACCAGGTTCAAGACTGCACAAGGGAGTTTAGTTTTATAGTGATGGAAGGAAGAGTCTGCTTGAGCACCTACAATTTTGTGTGGGCCTTTTCATTCTTGTCTTTTTAGGGAAAAAAAAAAACCCTTTTCCTCTCTATAGATGTTTGTAGCCTGGAAGAGGTACAGGAAAAGATGGTCACCAAAGACATGAGAGCTTGAGGATGGGCAGCTTTTCAAGGCCTTAGAGATATCAGTTCAAACATTAGACAGGGCTCTTGGATCCCAACTTCATGTTATATTGCTTAGTCTAGAAGTGCCTTTTGCTTTATCTGCTCCTGGGGCAGAGAGTCACAGACACAATGATGAGACATACATGGCTGAAGGGGTTTAATAAAAGAAGCATGACTTATATCCATCTCAAATGCTTTTTAATGAAATAAAATTCACATAAAATCCATAATTTTAGCCATTTAAGTGTGTCATTCAAGGGATTTTGGTACAGGCACACTGTTCCGAAGCTACTACCATTGTTAAATTCTAAAATACTTTCCTTGCCCCAAAAGAAACTTTATACCTGTGCCAGTTACTTCTTCCTCCAGGCATTGACAATCATTAATCTACTTCCTGTCTCTGTATTCTAGACTAGTTTGTATGAACTGAAACAAGTAATTATTGCCTTTTGAGACTGGTTTCTTTTATTATTAAAATGTCTTTGAAGTTCATCAGTATAGTGTTTAATCAGCATTTTATCCCTTTTAAAGGAAGAGTAATATTTACCGATTAATGTGCCATATTTTTGTTCACACATACATCAATTGGTGATATTTGGGTTGTTTCTTTTCTTTATTTATCTTTTTTTGTTATTGTTCCAATGCTTGGTTTCAATTTTGAGGGATAAAGGACAGAGGCTGAAATGCTGGTTCATAATGTTTTTGAAAGATCATTAAACTTGTTTGCAAAGATGTGCCTCATGATTTTATTTCTATGAGCATGTATGAGTGATCGAATTTTCCCATCTCTTTGTTCACATTGATTTTTTTTTCTTTTAAAAATTATAGCCAACCTATTGTCAAACTTCTTTATGAGTAAGTAGTACATCATCAAAAACCCTTCACAACCAGAAAGAGATATGCTTGTCCAGTTTTCTTCATTTGTATGTGAGGCCATAACTTAATTGAATGAAGTTTCTTTTTCTATGATGAGTTGCAAAGTGAACTTAATGAAATTCTGACGACAAAACTGCCTTTCATAAACTGCCACCCCTGCCCCAGTCACTATGATCAAAGCCAATGCCTCTAAATGGTGACCTTTGAAAAAGCATCCCAGAAATACAGCCGGGTGCTTTTGGTCAGTGGCTGGCAAAGACATCGAAACTATATCCGGGGTTGGCAAGGAAAATACTCCTCTAGGACAAATCTCAGTTTTGTTTTTTAAACCCAAAGGACATCACCGCCCCCCCCATACATGTTGTTTTGTATGTTCAGTTTTAGAAACATAACTCACTTCCGAGTCACATTCCACTTTAGGCAAGGTGGTTTGTTTAGGTAAAGCAATGTCTTAAACAGCCCCAATCCTCCCAAATTTCGAATTCCACTCCAACATTTTTCTCATGAATAATTCAGCATCTGTCGCACACACTCCTAGGGAGTCTGTGGTCATTGATTTTAATCTGACTGCCATCCTGGACACAACACGTGATTCTTTCCCTTCTGGCGCACTTAGTTTTGGAAACCGAAGCACCTA
>CABHPH010161134.1:19294-78524 GCA_902168325.1 Peromyscus nudipes
CCTGCCTTCATTCAGGACCTCAGGTTTTGTTGTAAAGTAAATAATTGCTGCTTAACATCAGGGAATGATAATCGGGGAGAGGGCAAGAAATAGCTCTTAAAAAAGTATTGGAAAGGTGGTATAGAAAAGAGAAAAGCCAGGTTTTTAAGGAGGACCTATTTTATGCCTTGCTCAGTTTGGGCCATTTTCCAGCTGAAAGCTGTAACAAGGCTTGGTGGGGATTTTTAAAAAAAAAAAAAAAAGAAAGAAAGAAAGAAAAAAGAAAAACAAAACAAAAGCAAAACAGCTTCTATGTTTTACAGCAGCTTTGTTTCCACAGCAAAATGATTGAAAGTAATATTCCTCAAACATTTGAGAGCAGTAATTCAGTATGATAGTGGTTCAAATGCCCTGTAACTCCAGCCTCATGAAGTTATATACATTATCACAAAATGACTAAGGATAGGGATACTTACAGATTTTGATTATTTTTCAAAGTCATAGCAAGGTAGCAAACATGAATTTGGGTTTACAACTTAGATTTGGAATATTGTTTTCTCAGTACTGGGATCTTTGTGCTCAGCCACAGCATACACAATTTCTTATTTCAGTTTTAACTACTATAAACATTGTTCCAAACTCCTTCAAACTGGTTAGCTGAGAGAAACGAGCCAATTGAGCTAATAATTTAATTTGCTATTTTTTTATTGCAACCTTTTGTTTAAGTTTGTACAGCTTCACAGCTAGAACCCCCTTTCTCTCTTATTTTTGCTAAACTGACTCTAAAATCTGCAGCAAGACTTTACACATCCTAGCAGGGAGTATGACTGGGTGAGTCCTTGGGAAAGTGGCCTTCTGGGCCTTTCACCTTCTGTCTGGGATCCTTTGTGACTAGGGGGACGCTTCCTGGCTGCAGTTAGGTAACATTTGCAGCTCTAGAGCCTGGGATCCTACATCTCATCGGGAGCGGCATCTCCTGTGGGCTGAAGCTCCTTGAGTACCCACGGCCCTCACACTCATCACCTGTCCGGTGGATGCCTCATCAGTGCTTCAGAGTCTGACACTCTGCCACAGAGGTCCCTGGGTCAGTGGCTATAGGAGACCTAGGGAGCTGGCAGGGGGTATCCCCAGGCTCACCTTGGTCTGTCCTCGTCGTCTCCCTCTGCTGATGGCTGTCCCAGATCTCTTGCATTCATCTTTGCTTTTGTCCACCTTACTACTCAAAACATTCCGTGCTCTCTATATCTGGTTTGGACTAGAGGAAAACCATAGAAGTAGAGTCCTCCATCATAGCCCTGTGTCTCATAGAGCACGAAAGTGTTAAACCAATTCCCACTCCCAACTCCATCATATTCACACTTGATTTCCAAGAATTTTCGATTTCCCAACTACAAATCCGTCTCCTATCCTCAGGTGATGAACCTCCCCTCAATGAGTGATACTGAAAAACCCTCATGTTATAAGACTTTCCCAGAGAGAGAGAGAGAGAGAGAGAGAGAGAGAGAGAGAGAGAGAGAAATGACTGGTCATTTATAGAGGAGGTTAAAACATGTAGGTTCAATGTCTGTAAATGATTATCTCACTTGCAAGTGACCTCTAAACTCCCAGAGTGGCATTTCCCAGGCTATCTTCTCACACATCAACCATGTAAAATGATCAGGTTAAAAAGTTTCGATGCCTAATCTATTTTTATCATAACCACTGTACCCCATGTTAAACATGCAGTTTACATATGAGGAAAAAAAATGGTTCTCTTAGCATGGAGATGCATCATTTTAAATTATAAATACATTTCTGACTTAGTAGTACTAAGCAAATAATAAAGACACTAATGCAATCTTCTAGGAAAAACTCGGTGGTGGTATGGTATGTTTCGTAAATTGGGCCCAGTCCCTTCTTTGTTCCAAGGTAGTGCATCAGAGGTGAGGAACTCCAACGATGCTATAGACAGATGCTCAGAATTTGCTATTATGGTGATGAGTGCTCACAGCACAGGACATTGCTAAGCTGGCGTTCTCTTCCAGCACTCTGCACCTGGAGCTAATGACACCCTCTTCCACAGACACAGGTGGGTACTTTGCTTCTCATCTGACATATCTCCGTTCGTTGGCTTTAGAAGATGTCAACAGGTTCAACACTGTGACATGGTTTCCCTAGGGGAAAACAGGTGCAGAGATAAAGTCATGAAGGATAGTTTATTATTTTATGACCTACCTGGAGACTGCATACAGTAGTAAGCACCTGAGAAAGGACTGTGTTATAGGTGGTTTATATACTTCAGCTTATGATCACAGCTATAAAGAAAAATGAAGATATCTCTACAATAATGACAAGGTAGAGGAGCCCTGTGAACTGAAGCAGGTAGCTCCAACTAATATAGCAAAATCCCTGACGGCCAAACTGCTGCTAGGGTGAGGGAAGCATTGTCTAAAAGGGAGATAGGGTTTTAGGCCAAAATCTTCTGTTAAATGTTCACTTTAATAAGAAACTGAGTGATTGTCAAATACGATACAAAACTCAGTCTTATCCCAAAGCTGGAAATTTTATATCTATGTAAAAGGGAAACCTCAGGATGTTACCCATATTCTTGCTGAGTAATGATAAACTTAGCACTTTAAAAATAAATCTCTTTAACCCAGATCAATCCAAATCAATTGTGAGCAGACACAGTATAAAAAAGAAATGACAAGTTGGAAGTAGTATCCACCTAGCATATTACCTCTTTAGAACTGTGATCACATGGCTGGAACTATTAGCGAGGAAGACTCAGGTCCTCCCAGCATTAGGAAATTTAAGGAAGACTGTGTATTATATTCCACTTAGAGACCACAGGTTGTGCAGAGGAGGAAGCTGCAGGATAATATATAAACACTGGTCTGACTTTTACAAAAATAATGTATATTCCCAAAGACAATTTCTAATCCACTTAGTTACTTGAGGTAGGGGGCAGGCAGTCCAGGGCATGATAGGTAAACAGAATCCTATTGTAAATTAGATATCATCTGTGGGTCACAGGGCTGTTCTGGGAAAGGATGGGTAATAGTTTGAACTGCATTCTTTATGTTTCCATAATCCTTGAACAATCCACTAATCTATTGAGCTAATATTATAGCAGTCACAATGTGTCTATTCAATGTCAATAATAAAATCAAACATTTCTCTTTACGTCTAACGAGCCACTGTTATTACTGAGCCAGGCACAGGTATGCATGTCTTTTTCAACAGAATCTCAAATTGCCTTGTACATAAACTATCGTACCTGAAGTTTAAATTAAATTATGCGTGTGTGCGTGTGCACCTGCGCACACGTACACACACACACACACACACACACACACACACACACACACACTCATTAAAAGAGTAACATCGTAAGAAATCATTGGTAAAATAGTATTTCAAAACTTGTCTTCTGTCTTTCTCCATCACAGTTGTTCCATTTCTATGTCCTCCCCCTTAGCTCTGTTCTCCCCTTCCCCAGTCCTCCAAAGAAATTCTTCTCAGAAAGCTCTTTCGCCTGGTTCACAGTTTACATAACAGAAAAAGTTTAAGTGTTAGTCTGTCAGAAGCAAGGCTTTTCAATAAGCACTTTATATCAAAATGTTAGGTAGCAGTCTCTCTGAAACCCTATCTTCCAATACAACTCTGTCCTCACAAGCAGCTCATAATCCCCACACATAAGGACTTTTAAAAAGATCACTTAAGGACTTTTAAAAAGATAGTTTCTATGCTCCATCATAAAAATGTTGGTGCTTTAGACCCGGGGTGAATCTGGCTGTTTTCTAAAAGCACACTACAGTTTGAGGACAAGTAGCTGAGATTCTGAGAGCATGGAGCTTGCCATCAGCATGGGAGACTCTGCTTGGTTGTATAATACAGGCAAGCTAATCTGCATGATGCTTATTAGCCTCATCTATAAGGTCAACATGATGACATCCTCTTCTGTAAGGCTGCTGTGAGGAGACAATGCACGTCAAATGCCAAATCTGTCAAAGGTCTTTCAGTTGTTAATGAGTGAAAACGCAATTAGCTCACAAGAGTAAACATTCTTGAGAAGATCTGGCCTCAGGGTGACTTGATTCCCAATACACTAATTTTTTTTTCGGGGCTCCACTTTGATCTCTGACCTGCTATATTGATTCATTTTCAGACTCAGCATTTGTTTGTTCTTTTATATGAGTGGGTAGCATAATCCCCCACACACAGAGATTCAAATGTAATTCTCTCTAGCTGTACTGACTGATTTCATTTTCTGACAGAATCAGCTTTGTGAGCCTCTGACCCTCTATTCATTTTTACTGAATATGCTAAGAATATGAAGTTCTGGCTAACTGCTGTTATTTCCCTGGATTATTTTTCAAGTTTTTTTTTTCAAGCAATTCCAAACAATTATGTCTCCTTCAAATAACAAAGATAAACCTTGGCCACTCTGTGATGTCCCCAAAGTCAGCCTGACTCAGATATGACATAAACCCACTGGGACGTAGGCTAATATGTATCATCTATATGAGGAGTGAAGGCAAAGACTACCCCATTAGTTTGCTTCCCTGCTATATTGTTGTATCATTAGCAGTGAATTCCTGGATCACTGACCTGGGAATCCTGGGTCTTCCACCATCTGTGAAACAGAAATTCTCTGGTTAGAAAGGAGGATAAGTCAAATTACAGACTCTCACATTATCCACCACTGAACTGATTAACAGGACTTGCAGAAAGCAGTGAGCTAGGTCTGGACTATTTAATCCACCTGTGGGGAGTGTCAATTCACCAGAAGTGGGAAGAGTGGAGGGTCTGTTCCTAAAGGAAAAGTGAGATACATTTAGCAAAAGTTCATATTATGTGTTAAAAAATTGAAATGGTTAAAATGGTTGTTGTTGTTTATCAGTAATTATTTGTAGTATATAAAAGTAAGTACAGAGTTGAGATGATTCAGATTTTGAAGTGGTTCTCCTTAACCCAGTCATATAATCAACTTGGGTCACTTTAAACAAAAATGAACCTTATTTCTTTATGTGAAGCTTATCTGAATATTGAACAAATATATTTATGTAATGTATTTTGTATAATAAAATATTCTAGTATGTTAATTATTTCAGAAACATAAAATGTATCACAAATGGGCTGGTGAGATGGGATGGTTCAGAGGCAAAGACTCTTACTGTACAATCCTGATGAACTGAGTTTTCATTCCTGGAACTCATGTAAAGGTTGAAGGAGAGAATCAATTCCATAAAGTTGTTCAGCCACCTCCATATACATGCCTTGCCATACATCCTGACATACATCATGAACATACACACGCCCTCAACAACAATACATATATTTTAAAAGTGTATTACACTATTTGATCCAGAGATTGAACATGCCATCTGAACTTAAGAAAATCAATCACACTATAGATGAGTGTCTATGTGTTAAAAAACATAGAATAATTAAACATCCATCTAGATTAGTAGCAATTCATTGCATGCTTATAAGAATGTCATCATTTAAGTACATTTAAATAAGGCGATAAAGGCATTTTAATGTTACACAGTGTGGTACAAATTGTAAAGCATATCGAAGATGACACTGAGATCAGAAACACATTCAAGAAAAGCAGGAAGTTATATGCAAAGTTTTGGTCAGGTCTGACCATCAGTAATTAAGGGGAAACTTTGCCTAAGTGCATTCTAAATAACAGAAATAATGTAGCCTACTATACTAGAGATAAGTACTAATTATTAATGTATTTAAATAATAAGATTAGTTATGTTTTGCTGATATTTATTCAGTAATATATGTACACATATGCATGATTATCTGTGTTTATATATTTGGAGCTTGTGATAGCATTGTAGAGATAACCCAGTCCCATGAATTAGACTGACAGCTTCAGTTCCCTTCAGACTTCATAGCAGTTACACAAAACTGTCAAAAACCAGGTTCAAATACAGCAACAGGGAAGAAAGGGAAGGCCAGAGAATTAATATTTATCAGCATCAACTTTGTAAGTAACACAGTTGCTAGGTGCTTTGTAAACCATCCCATTCAGTTTCCCCTAAGATTCCTACAAACTACCCAATCCTAATTTGTCTTTCAAGAAAGGAGAATGAGGAGAGAGAGAGGAAGGAAGGAAGAGAGAAAGAGAGAAGTAGAGAACTGGAAAGAACAGCAGCAACTTGACCCAAGAAGCACAATCCTTCCCTTTCATCACTTAAGCCTTTAAAGAGCACTTACTTCATTGTGTAAGTACATAAAAACACGAAGATTTGTATGTAGCACTATTTGAAGACTTACAAAACCAAAACAAACCACCTTACTTTGGTCTCTATCTAGAAGAGAATAATTGGTAAATAATCACAAAACTGTAATCTCCAATAGAGACGAATAAGATTGTCTATGAGAAAATCAGTTTCTATTGAGAATACCATCAAGTCCAATGTGTCATTTTCTAAAGAACTATATAGGTTCCATCCAAGTGGCAGCATCTTCCAGTATGAGTGACGTCATAGTGCAATGATTGACAGATGGTTTCAGGAATCAGAATGTGTGCTTTAGAATCCTGGACTTGGAAATCACCAGGTAGATTACTGTAGGCAGGTTATTTTTCCATTACATATCATAACTTCTAACTGAAAGACATGAGAACAAAAATAAAATTTAATCTCATAATATTAGCAATAGAACACAAGTCCTTTTAGAACTTTTATGTACTCAATAGTACTTTCCATTTCCATTTGCCGAGAGAGTTCATAAACACTGAAATCTAGAAAAATAGTTCACTTTTCACTTAAAACGGTAGCTATGTTCTATTTATCAGTAATTAAATGATTAAAACATTAAAAGGATTACCAGATGTTAAAACTATGGTGGACATTTGGAAAACATGAAACTGTAGAGTTAAAATACCATAATCCTATGAGCACAGTTAAGTCAATCCTATAAACTAGAAAGATGTTAGAATATGTGTAACAGATTAGAACTTTTTCTTCCTGTATTTAAACCAGTAAATTGTTCGGTCCTAACAATAGCGTAGAGTAATTGAAAAGCATTAAACTCAATCTTTTTATCTGGCTCTCTTTCCAATTAAGAGGTCACACCATTTATCAGATGCCAATTAAATAGCACCCACTGAATTATTCAAGCAAATAGAGTCTGCTGAGGGAAAGAGAAGAATCTCAGAAAAAAAAAATACTCCAAGTTTGAAAACTGATATTGCAAATTAGAAGAAACCATATCTTCTTGTAAATGTCTCTTGCAAATTATCATATTGAATATGCAAGCAGAAGGAGGAGAATGTAAAATGAAGAGCAAATTTCAAACAGCTGTGGATTCTTTCAAGATGTCGAGTTTGCCAAGTACTTCACTTAAATGAGTGTTGTCTCACCTGCAGCTGCACCGCTCATCTCGTTTGCAACACGAGGATGTATCTATGAGAATAAAATTGATGACTGCATTGATTCCTCTAAAAGTTTTAATCCTTCTCCTATACCATGATGTTCCTCAAAATGAAAGCTTCTAAAATCATCACAACCAACATCCTGCTCTGCTCCATTCAAAATGAAATTAAACCACTCGGCTCCAAACTGAACACATACCCAAACCTCCCTTTCCTTTTCCCTCAGAAAACCATAGAAGACATCAAGGTAAACCAAGGGCTAGGCTTTTGCCAAGATCAAGATGGGTAGCCACAGGAGGATGAAGGGTCAACCAGGGTTTACATGGGCAGGACTCAGTTTTTTACCTAAAACACAGATTCAAGATGCTGATTTTCCAATTGCTTTCTAATTTGTTTGTAACTTTTCCAAGAGCCATTGTCTCAGTGTCTAGACTGTCATCTAAAGTCTCTGAAGAGTAATAGGCAGTATTCAGGAGCAGGAACTGTAAAACAGTGCCCTTTAATAGCTATATGACCCTATTTTAACACCTTATGTTTAGTTTTCTCATCTTCGAACAAGGGAGGCAACTGTGCCTATCCAACGGAGCTGTTCCGATTAAACATGTCAGCACTTGCAAAGTTCCAAAGGCATGTTTGGCACATGGTAAATGTTCTAGCTCCTCATCCAGATGTACATACACAAATCGTATGGATTTATTAGTACAAACAAGGCCTTGTAGTCACTGATGTTGGTCTTGGGAACTCTCAAGTGCCTCTATGTCAGATTTGGGCCTTCTGGAGTTTTCCCCCTCCCCACGGTTTATAATCTTACATTGAGTTTTCTAAAGTTCAAGTTATCAAGTTATTGCAGATTTAAATTATTGATTTGATAATCCTCAGTGAGTTGATATTTAAAAATATTTCTTTTTATTCTTATTTATGTATGTGTGTGTGTACATACAAGTGTGTGTAGCTGTCCAAAGAGACCAGAAGAGGGCATCAGGGCTCGTGGAGCTGGAGTTACAAATGGGTTTTGAGCTGCTAGGTGTAGGTGCTAGGAACTGAACCCAGGTCCTCTAGAAAAGTGAGTGCTCTTAAGCACTGAACCACTAGGTCAGTGAGTTGACTTTTAAATGTGAGATTGTGAGGTCCCCTTTATTTTTGAGGTCTGTGTGGCCACCAGTCCATGAGAACAAAGGGACAGATGTGATGACAGAGATCTCTGGATGGCCCCGTGAACAGAACGGAGACAGCCCTCCAGGAGATGACTTTGGTGAATCAACTCAGCTTTACTCCAGAGTACAGGAAATACAGGATTAGGAGCCTATGGACAAACCCTAATTTGCATTAGGTGGCACACTCCTATCAAAAGGCTTTGTATGTGGCAGTAGGGTCCTATAGCAAAGCTCCTAGTACAAGACTTAGTTACCATATGTGTAGCAGGAGAAAGGTTTCTAGCAGAGGACTGTGCCAAGGATCACCCTAGAGAATAATCAAGCATCCAGGCTTAGAGATAGCTTTCAGATAAGGTCAGTCCTCCAGACCCAGAGACAATCTCTAGTTAAGGGCAGGTGGAGAGTAGGAAGTCTTCTTGGGTGGGGGGGGAAGGGAGTCCTCACTCATGTTGCCAAGCTTTGGGGAAAGCTTCAAGGCCATGATAGACTGAAACCTCTGACCAGCCAGCAAGGTTCCCCCAACATGAGATAACCTGATTCATACCACAATTGCTTGGAGAGTCTTTCTAAAAACATAGGTTCTTAACACATATTTCGGAAACTCTTGAAAATGAGGCCCAAGCATCCATATCTCAAAAAATTTTTGCAAGATTCTGAACTGCATTTCCTCTTCTGAGTGCTTAGTGAATCTCGACCATGGCTGACTTGGGCTTCATAAGGAAAGTTTCCATGCTTTATAAAGGAATTTGGCTGCCTGTTTCATAAAGCATTAGTGGATCCATTTTAATTAGATTTCCCTCGGCCCTGCAGTTTATATCATACAGTCTTTACCAGCGATTGTTCTTTAGGACAGGAATATTGTTTCCAACCCCCTTAGCAGTACAGTTTTCAAATGTGGCATTCATCCTGAGCTACTTCCTCTTTCATATTCTTCCTGCAGATACTGCTCTTCAGAGGAATCAGGAAAATGGACAAAACCTTGCAGCTTTCTTTCCAGCACGCTCCCTACTTTGCCTTGAAGCATAAGCACAATCCATTACTCCAGACAAAGACAATATAATGTACTTATCCTTAATCATCCTTCTGTTTCCTTCCCCCCCCCAGTAATCTCATGTGATCAGGATCAGCAATTTAAAAGTTAAATTTGCAAAGTGATTTGATATTCCCCAGCAATAAGAGGCTTTGTTTCTTGGCCATATTATTTCATAACCGTTTTGAGACCCGAGACATGCTGTGGTTGTGACCGGTGGGACTCGGGTGGTGGCGATGACAGGGATTATTATTACCTCCATCATCCTTATTATGACCTCTCGGCTGCACAGCTGCAGCTGAAGCACCTTCAGGAGTGGTTCATTAGCATCCAGATGAAAAACCATAGAGTCTCTCTGGATATTTGAGACTAAGATAAAAAGAATGAATTGGAGGACTAATGATTTGGAAAAAAAAATCAAATGGCAGATATTCCTATAAAGGGAGATTGTGGGTCCTGTGTTTAATCTATCAGGAGAATATTTAGCCTAGGTATAAAAGCATATTAGCACAATAGCAAAGATTAGCTCAAATAGCTGTAATGTTTCATTTGTTTCCCATAAGATCCATAAAACTAGAAAAATAAACATGTACCAATAATGTGAGACACCGGACAGCTTGCAAAGAATTCTTTTGGAATAAGAAAACTCCTTTTTATCAATGTGCTAGAAAATGCTTATGAGATCTATATCACTACCACCTCCTTCTTTCCCTCCTCCTCATTACTTTATACATAATTTTGTACTGCTCCTTGCTACCATTTTTAATCACAATTGTTCAGTACTTCCAAGTTTTACACCATCCCAGTACTTCATCCAGTCAATTAAAAACTCATCATAATATTCTTAACATCGAGGCTTATCTTGGTTCTACATACGTGTTTCACCTACTTCCCTCTAGCAACACTTTATTTTACAAAACTTCTAAATGTTAGGTTGCAAGCTTACAACAGCAAATTTTTAATATTTTTGCTTGAAACGACTAAATATATGTTCTTTCATCATGGGGATGCTTCACATTTGTGGATCAGCTTTAGACAAGAAATGGTGGACCAAGAAGGTTTTCACATTGGAGTGCTGTGAGAAAATGATTCTTAGAAATGTATCTCCCCTTAGACCTGAAGACTTGTCCTTTAGGGAGTCTAGCAAGAGTTACCACATTAATTAGTCAGGAAATGTCACCCTCTGCTCTCAGTAGCTTATCATGTGTTCCTATTTTAGTTATAAATCTTATTTATTTAGCTATATAAATAACCTCATGGTAAATTTTGTCATGAAAATGAGATGACATTAAGAAACAATATTTTTTCTACATATGGAGAGATATTTGGCAGCCCTGAGCAGTGTTATAATTCTTAAACAAATCATTTGCAGTGTCTAATTTTTAAGATGTTTCTGTTTTGTTCCTGTTCTTTTACCTTTGCTAGAATATAGTCAGTGTACAGAGTACTAGTTCCCACAAGCACAATTTCATCTGTACATCACATCCTTTAAGCATATCACCGTCCTCTCTTTCTCCTGCCTCCCCTACTCATTGGCATTCTTTGTTCCCACAGACAATTTAACTTCTACTTTCGTATATACATCTTAGTTTCCTAGATGCCAATTTGTGGAATTCATTTTTGGTATCACTATTCAGAGTTAAGGGAAAAATTAATCAAAGCTTTTCTTATAATTTATTTAGACTAGATCGTAGAGGTGAAGGCTCCTGTTTCTAGCATAATTTATGGAAAATGCAGCAGTTCTGGCTGTGACTGGCAATGTCATAAAAAGCAACCTTGAGCTGCATTTACATTTCAACTACTTACATATAAATTTTAAATCTAAGTTTAAACCAGAAGTAGGCAAAGGCATTCTTGTGGGGATATTTGTACACCGTTTAATCAGATATTACTTTCTCTCCCATTTAAAATTAGTTTTGTGCAAGGACTACTTTATTTAGTAATTGAGCTTGACCTGTAAAAGTTAAGACCTGTAGCTCCAAGGTCAGTATTTAAAATTACTGAAATAAATGCAGTGATTTCTAGAACTTTATGAAATTCTAGATATCCTTTAGCTAATGTTTAAAAGAAAGGCAAGTTTATTTTGTGGATGGCCAAAGAAAATGTAAACATATAACATTGACTGTTTTGATAAACATGGAAAGACAATGAAGATAGAGGTTGTATTTTATTTTAATTTATATTTGGATTTAATTAATTATTTTGGATTTAATGACCCCATTCCCACTTCTCCAAATCCTCCTCTGTTCCTCCCCAACTCACATACTTTTTGCTCTCAACCTCACGTGTTCTCCTCTTATTTTAGATTTAATACCCACTGAGTCCATTTAGCACTTGCATGTGTATGCATGGGTATGGGACCATCTATTGGAGCATGGGAGATCTCTCAGGGCTCACGTCCCATAGAACAAAAAGATTCTCCTCCTAGTAGCTCCTCAGACAGGTGTGGGGGTGTCATGAGAGCCTCCTCTACCCATGCTGAGAAGTGCTTGGCCATGTATAATTCTTAAGCCTGTAATCTCAGCTATCCAGAGCTCCTGTGTACAACTGTACTGTCAGGTCCAGCAAATACTGTTTCATCACAGACAAGCCCTCCCTGTGGGTCCTACAATCTTTCTGCTCCTTTTTTCACAGTGATCTCTGAGCCTTTTGGGAAGGGTGATCTAGATGTCTCATGTAGAGGTAAGCATGTTACAGTCTCTTAATCTTTGCATACAGATTGGTTGTTGATCTCTGTATTAATCATCGTCTACTGCAAAAATAAGCTTCTCTAATGAGGGTTGAGAGAAACACTAATCTATGTGTGTAAAGATAAGAACATGGGGTCAGTTTATCACTAGGCTGTCTAGCAGAATAATAGTACTAGGTCTGCCATAGGCCCTATGGCCTGATTCGCCATGAGCATTTGGCCTGGTTAAGGATATCCATACATCTTATGGAATGAGCTTTCAATTCACTCAGAAAATGGTTGGTTATTTCTATCAACGAGTGCCAGTATTGTACCAGGGGTGGGGGGAGGCACATCTTGCCAGGTCAGTAGCTATTGTATCAAACATGAAGGATTCACAGCTAAATAAAACTGTTGATTACTTCCTCAACCCAGCAGCGTGCATAGCACCTTCTAGCACTATGAAAGCTAGCCGGTAGGGATGAAGCTTGCAGATTGGCACCAGCTTGATTTCCCCAAGTTCTATGACTTAGGTAGTGTTTTCAGCAATAGGGGCTTACCATCAAGTTTAGGAAAGTAACCAGGAGAAACAACAATAGCTGTTAAAGTTTTTCCATAGGACCCCAGTGACCAAACAACCTGAGAAGGTAACGCATACCCAGCACTGGGCAGTTGATTTGATAGTCAGTGGTGTCTGGAGGAGGCATTGTCTTCCCCATTATGGAGTAATAGGATAACTCCATTTAAAGCCCATTTGTGCAAATGTATATATATGTATATTATATATAAAATATACACATATGTTATATACATATGAAGATACATTTTAAGTGAACAAATAGTGCTTGCCAATGTATGACTCAACACTAATATTCTCATTCATACAAATATTTCAAAATGTCTGCAGTCCAGAAGAAGACAGAGAAGTTCTTAATTATACTGAATTTATTTTCTAGTGTGCTGAGATAGACAATGAACAAATAATTAGATATATTGTGAACGGTGATGGAGATAAAACAAGGTAATATGAAATGGGTAATACCTGAATGGCATACGAGACTGCTCTGAGAAGATCAGAGGGAAAGGGATTGTCTGGATGAGAAATTAAGGTGATATGATAGATTCCAGAAACAACCACAGGTTGAACAGAGGAAGAGAGGCCAGGAAAACAGAAATGTCCACCAAGGAAAAGCAGTATTTCTAAGAAGCGTGGTCCACAGCGGTGAAGGTCCATAAGAACTTTGGTAAGAAGAACAGTGATGGACATGATTAATAAATTTGATAGAATACAGGCTACTATTGGCCTAACCTCAATATTTCAGAAGAATAGAGGGTAAATGCCAGTTGGTGTGATCTTAAGAAACAATGAACTTAGAAAGGAAATGGAGATATCACAGAGGCAACACTTCTGATTTTTTTTCTCCAAAGAGGAACTAACAAAACAGCAGGAATTTGGGGAAGAAATGAAAGTGATGTATTTATATTGGTGGAAATGACTCAGTACACAAGGATAAAAGGGACACATTGAAGGATTATTCCAGGATTAGTGTCTGATCCCAGCAGGTGCACACCTAGGTGCTAGTGCCTTGTTTTCTGTGATGAAAGAATGGGAAAATGTGAGCAACTTCCACCTTGGCACTTTGAAGAGATATGAAAAATGTGACTTTTTGGAAAATAGTGAATAACCTTTTAATAAAGAAAAGCGATAAACTAAAAATAATGGTAAATATTGAATAATCAGGATTTGTGATCTTGTGTTTCACTATAGCTTGTCCAGGAGATGCTTATGCTTTTCTCCAAAGCTATTTCAGCAGCCTGTGTAGAACAGGAGATAGTGGAACAATTGAGGGTTTTTTTTTGGGGGGGGGAGGGATATGGAGCAAAATAGAGTAGAAGAAATATTCTGTACCAAGTAACCAGGGATAAAGAAAAAGTGAGAGACCGTGAGTTACGAACTTGAAAAAAGACTGATGATTTTTAGTCATTTGTGGGGTCAAGTCAGAGGTGCTGTGGGGATGAGAGAGAAATATGGTCAGTGAGGGTGGAGAATCAAAGACGGATAGCTGTGAATATAGTGGTATTCTATTTGTGCTGAAATGTGACTTTATTTGTGTGTTAATAAATAAAGTTGCCTAGGGTTGTGGGGTTTTAGCAAGCCATAGGGAAGGTCGGGGTGGTGGTGGTGCACGCCTTTAATCCCAGCACTTGGTAAGCAGAACTAGGTAGATCTCTGTGTGTTCAAGGATACAGCCAGCATTGGAGACACACGCCCTTAATCTCAATACCAACCACAGAAGACCTGGAGTGACCTACAGACAGGCAGTGGCGAGACGGTCATGTGGTTGGGTTTACAACCAATGAGAAGGAAGAACAAGAACTCTTTATAAGACAAACACACAGGAGGTAGCTCCCCTTTTCGGAGAGGTCTCTTGGTGGGAGAGGCTGGCTGGCGGCAGGTGGGTCAGGTTCTTAGCTCTGACCTCTTGGGCTTTTATCTTTACATTGGCTCTGTGTCTCTTATTTAATAAGACGGTTGGTTACATCTACATGTGGGATACAGCACAGTTGTCAATAACAAAGTCAAGATGTATCTATTAGAGTGCATTGTTGTTGTGTGATAGGGGAGATGACTATGAAAGATATGGAGGTTGAGGACCCTAAGGCTGTTGGAGGAGTTTCTCATAAGAATATTGGAATCATCAGTGAGAGATAATGATGTGCAAGTGCTATGCCGGGCTTTTCATAGTGAAATCTTTTATGAATTGCAAAAAAGAACCATTAGGTTAATGGAGGTCAGCTCCAAGAAAGGCAGTGTATCGTCTGGTATGAACTTCAAAGAAACCTGAGCATTTCATGGATAGAGGAGGAGGATGTAATAGAGATTGAAAAAAAAAAAAGACTCCAACTTTGCTAAGAATCATCTAAGCATTATCTAAGAATCATCTGCATTAGTGATAAAATTATTTTCTTTACATCTAAATAATCAGTGTCATGTGGACACCCACAATCTAATCCAACTGTCATAGCTAGAAAAGGGAAGTATACTTATGAGTTTTATTCCTTCTCATTTTTATTCAATTACATGAAGATATTTAACCTCACTCACAGAGGTGCTCTGGACAAAAAAAAATAGATCTTATACATAAAATATTTGAAATTATTATGTATTCAACTCCATTATCCATTTTTTTTTTTGTTTTTTTTTTCGAGACAAGGTTTCTCTGTGTTGTTTTGGTGCCTGTCCTGGATTTCACTCTGTAGAGCAGGCTGGCCTCAAACTCACAGAGATCCGCCTGCCTCTGCCTCCTGAGTGCTGGGATTAAAGGCGTGCACCACCACAGTGGTGTTACAGGTTAAAGGCCTGGCTGTTCCATTATCCATTTTAATATTTGCTTGTATGGAGCAAACTGTGATGTCTTAGAGCATTGCACTGAGGATAGAGAAATGTGATATAAGATAAGACTAGGAAGAAACCACAGTATATTCTCACAGGTAATAAGAATGCATGCTCACACATCTCTTCTCCTTCTCAAGCTACATCATAACAATTTAATGCGAAAGGACAGATCTTTTCTTTTGGCCAAGATGAAACAGTAATGCAAAATAAGCAGCATATCAGAGGTACATTCTGCAGGAACAACTCCTAAGACATACTTATTCTAGTTCTTTTGACAAATGTGTTGGTTCTGTTGATATCCCATGACAAATCCATTTCCATCTGCTTTTTTTTTTACGATGTATCTGATAAGGATGATAAACAAAACACACTCTACAGTACAACTATCTTTTTTTTTTAATTTCCAATTCATGATTACTTGAGTCACAAATGACATATGGTCTAAACCAGTAATGTGTGTCCTACCTGATGGAGGGCATTTTTCATCTGGTAAGTCTGGGTTGCAGCTCCAGCAGCAGATGCTGTCAATCTCCACAAAGAGAAACAAGTTCCCGAGGTCACTGCTCAGGCTCTGTGTGTTCGCTACGAACAGAAATGAAGGGGGCAGTTTCACTTTTCTATTTTGTAAAATGTCTCTAGATCACATGCGTTTAGTTTACTCTTAGACTTTCAAAGTTTGGCTACAACATTTTAATGTGGTGCTTCTTTTCAACAGAGCTGAGTCCCATAGCATTTAGCTCTCATTCTTGCCTCTACCTGCTTTCTTTGCACACCTTTGACTCTGTTAGATCCCAGTAGTATGGGAGTAATTACTTTGTACCTATTACTTGTATTTCCATAATATTCCTGCTTATTGGAACACATTGGACTTCACCCATCTTGGACTCTTTCAATCCCTCCTTCAAGACAGAGCAAAGTGTTACCTCTGTACTCTTATCTTATTCTCTGCCACAGGTATCCATTCCCCTTTCCTTTTCTTTTTGTGATGGTTTGAATGAGAATGTCCCCCAGAAGCTCAGATGTTAGAATACTTGGTCCCCAGTTGGTTATAATGTCTGGGAGTCCTAAGGGGTGTGACCTTGTTGGAAGAAGTATGTCACCAGAGGCCTGGAGATTTTAAAAGACTTGTACCATTCCCAGTGTACACTCTTTCTGATTTGTATTTTTAGTTTAAGATGTGAGCTCTCATCTGCAACTCCAGCCTCCACATCTGGCAATGACAGCTGCCTTTCTAGTCTACCATCATGGAGACCCTCTAGATCCATAAGCCTGAAGGAACTCCTCTATAAATTGCCTTGGTTATGGTGTTTTATCACAGTAATGGAAAATAACTAATAAACTTTCCTTTTCCTTCCCTCCTTTTCTGTTTACTTGAATGTATAACAATTAATGATAGGTAAGGTGGACCTTGGAACATACTGTCCAAACCATGGCTCCTTTAAAAGCAAGGAGGTGTGGTGTTAATAATTATTCTAGGGAGTTACTCATAAACAGTGATTCTCTTTGCTAGCCAAAGTGTGAAACCACTGTAGGCACAGCACTAACTGCAGAACCATCCTTCTGCCATCAAGATGAAAGGGCAAGACTCAGTTGTTCAACCTCTTGAGCTGGTCAGTGATGCTTAAGAATAACGGCTCTTTTTTTTTTTTTTTTTGTCATCTGGTGTTATGCCCAGATCACGACCCCTGGAGAGACCACCGAAGACAAGCATACCAGAATGCAAAAGTAAGGCTTTAATTAGGGATATCCAAGAGCAATACAAGCCTAGGCAGGGACTTTGTCCAATGCATCCAATGCCGTGGAGGCTGGAGGAAGTGCCCACCCCTGTGCAAACTCAGTTTTTAAAGGAAAAAACCACAAGGTTACATCAGTTAGGGGTGATAGTATGGGTACAATTCTGATTGGCTCGCTTCTAGGGACTTTCCAGAAACCTTATCTTTATCTTATTGCTAGGTGGGTGGTTGCCCATCACCATTTCTCATTGGCTGCCCTCAGGTGGGGACATTCTGTGGTTAAACAATCACCATGGAGACCAGGATTGGGACATTCCATGGTCACACAGTCACCATCACATGATTAACTTGTTATTCTGTAAAAATGGAGGAGCTTTTGGTCTCACACTGGTAGAGGTTTCTTTAGGGACCCCTACTTTGTTCACTTCTGATCACTGCCCCTGTGGTTTAGACAGAGCTAACCCCACTCACTTTCCCTCATCTGATGGGCACACCACCCACCCACATTTAACTGTTTAAAGCACAAGTTGCTAGCTAGCTCCTGGGCAGTTGCATACATTGTTAGAGTTAAAACAAATCTTGTGGGTCTCACTCTAACAATGGAGAAGAAAGACCTCATTTACACTTGGGCTTATTATGAGGTTGGAGCTTCTAGGAGAACCACTTACCTCTGAGGAGTGATATTTAGGAAAATGCAGCCAATGTTAAAATAACAAAATCAAAAATGAGAACAAACAAACAAACCAGGGTCAAGGTGTGGATTTATGTGCTGTGAAAATGGCTCATCAAGTAAAGTGCTTGCATGTGGGCAGGACTTTAGACCCACCCACCCCATCTCTAGAATGAATAAAGGCTGTGTGGGCATGGTGGTCCAGCATTCGAAATGTGGAGAGGGGATTCACTGGACAAACCGCTAGCTACAATTGATTAGTTGAAATGGTGGGCAAGTTCTGAGTTCAAGTGAGAGATTCCTGATTTAATATCTAAGGTGGAGTGTTGTTTTATCTGGGGCACAGCCGCTGCACCTGAACCCACCGCTGTCTCAGCTGCTGAGGATGCCTCTGAAACCACCACCATCTTGCTGCTGAGGCCACAGCTGGGGATGTAGGGGGTCTTGACTCTGCCTCTGCCACTGCCTCAGCTGACTCGCCTTAGAGAGGCAAATGATGTTTTAAACTAAGTTTCTATCTTTTTATTTTACCAGTGAAAACTCGGGAGCCAGATGCTGGGGTGAAAACCTGTTATCTCAGAGAGGCAGAGAAAGCAGCCCGGCCGGCCTTCCTTCGCCACTGTCATCCCCCGCTGCTTCCTATGTATCTCTCTCTCTCTCTCTCTCTCTCTCTCTCTCTCTCTCTCTCTCTCTCCTCCTGACTTCCCCTCACTCTTTATGGATATACTTCCAGTCAACTGGTTACTTGCTCTGCCTCTTGACCTATGGTTGATTTTATTTAAATAATGCAGTTTCAGGGTTCACAGTATGATCAAATATCCCACAACAGTGGAGAGTGATTGAAGAGACCTAAGATCATTAATCTCTGGCCCCACATAAATGCATACATGTGTACAAATGCAAATATACCCACACATATGCAAACAGCTACAGAGAGACAGAGAGAGAGAGAGAGAGAGAGAGAGAGAGAGAGAGAGAGAGAGAGAGAGAGAGAGAAAGACTGCCCCCCACCAGAGTCTTAACAATAACAAAAGCTGCACTGTTAAATTTTATGCACTGCCAAATTCCCTTTTTGGCTGAAGCCAGGTTGAGATATTTTTTGTTTCTCTGCAAGAAAACATTAATTTCCTCATCAATGAGTCTTGGACTGTAGGAGGCACTGGGCGAACATCAGAGCAAGTTGAGCAACTGGAGCAAGTGGTTGCTCTGCTTCTGAGTTCTCAGGAATATGGATGGTGGAGGTTGCTCCCCTTCTGCCTCTGGCTCCCCAGCCCATCCTCCAAGTTATCTTCAGTCTGCTCTGCCTAACAGTGATTTGCTTCAGTGAAGACACTGGGCGAGTTGGAACAGGCCACCTTTTCTGTTGCTCCTGCATTTTTCTCTTTTATGGGTACTGCTGTCATTAGTGAGTTGGTAGTCATTTCTGGACAACTGGCAAGGTTATAGGAGGTGCTACTTCCAGCTGATGCTTACAGAAATAATTGGAGGTGTGAGACACACCATCTGGACATAAATCACCTTTTCTGTCTGCTTTCCTTTCCTTTCTTTTACTAAGACAAAAAGACTTCAACTTTAACTACTTAAAGGTTACACGGATAAATGCGTCTTACTGCTAGTTTGGTCTAACTCATTTCCAAACCAATGCTCTCAGATTCCATTTAAGAGGTCTATATAAAGTTATGCAAAAAGAGAAAGTGTTTTAGATACCTGAAACATTCAGGCTTATGAAATACTTTTGTAGGAGAGAGATGGGTGTTGTTGTAATTGTTATGCTAACTATCCCTACAGGCAGGGGAAGCTTAGCACCTCAGTGAACATAAATTGGTTGCAGATAGTCTACCAACCCTTTCTGCATTCTCAGGAAGAACTGTGATGAACCTGCCTGGAAAATTTTGGCTTAAAAATCTAGACTCTAAATGTAGTCTTTTGGGGCCAGTAAGGGTGATAAACATGAAGAATGAAATTTTGATAAAGCCATCCTATGAAGTAATTGTATTTGCGGGGGCTGGATGCAAATTCACTTCTTGTATTCCTGTGAACCAAGCATTAAGTGGTGTTAACATTAATGTATAAAGTGACAGTATCCATATAGCTGAATAACTTTCTAACATTTAATTACCTAGATTATAACGCTTTACTGAAATTTTATTTACCTAGAATAAAATTTTAAAAAACTTTGAATCTTTTAACTGTTTTAGTTGGTTGAGAACCTGACAAAATTAGTCCCAATGTGGCCCAACACCAAAGCTCCACAATTGATGACTAGAATCACTGAGGACTAGAATCCAAGTCTTCCCAGGTTCCTACAATGATGCCAATGAGCAAAGCATGTACTTCAGGCAACCCCATACACCTTCTCAGTATCACCTGACTTGACTTCCCCAATCTGACTTTGGCTAAGGCATAATTATGACAATTTCACTGTGAACTTGTCTTGGGGCTAATGCAATAAATAAGCAAGCTTAATAGGAGACTTGGGCAATTGCCATCTGATGAGATAAATGCAAAGACCTTGTCATAAGTTGAGTTATGAAAGTGTTTTATCTCCATTATTTTCCCCAATTCTTTTGTCAGTTCTGTGTATTTCCTTTTACTTTTTATTGGTTTACATTCACTTGACATAGTGCTGAGTTTTATAAAGACAATTCGTTTCAAGTGTACCATATCCATCGCCATGTTTAGCCTCTATGCTTTGCTTCTTCATTTCTTTCTTCTGCCTCCACCTTCCTTCATTAGTTTTTTCTTTACCCAAGCCTCTTGTATGCTTTCATGCTTCGTGGTGTGTGTGTGTGTGTGTGTGTGTGTGTGTGTGTGTATGTGTGTGTGTTCAGTTTCTTCATATTCATGAAAACCTTAGAATCTAAAAATGAGAGAAAACTTACATTGGTCTTTTAAATCTGGCTTATTTCATATAATATAATAATCTCCATTGCATACATTTGTCAACAAACAATATAATTTTATTCTTCTTTGTGTTTGAATAAAGCCCTATTGTATGTATGTATATACCACATTTTTCTTTATCTATTCAAATGTTAATAGGTAACTAGGCTGATCCTAACTTTGGTATGTGAACATCACAATGATAAACAAGACTTAGGGGTCCTTAAATATGTACAAAGGGATAGAGTTTTGTACAAAGTGAGAGTATGGATCTTATTTGCACACTACCATTTGTTAAAGGAGATGACTTTTCTTCAATGAATATTTTTGAAACTTTTGTTGAAATCGGGTGGCTGGCTGTAGCTGTGTGCACTTAATTCTGGGTGTTCTATTCTGTCCCATTTGTCTGTTTTGTGCCAGTATTGTGCTGTTTTAGTTAGTATGGCCCTGTGGTATAACTTCCAGCATTATTCTATTTGCTCAGAATTTGCTTTGACTAATTTAGATCTTTTGTGCTTCCATATACGTTTAGTTTTATTTTTTCCTATTTCTGTGAAGAATGCCATTGGGGTTTTTATGGCACTTGCACTGAATCTGTACATTTTTTAGTAATGTATCCATTTTCACAATATTAATTCATGACTATGGGAATTCTACCTATTTCTTAGTGTCTTCTTCAATTTTTCCCTTCAATATTTTAAAATTTTCACTGTAGAGATTTTTCACAACCTTGGTTAGGTTTATTCCTAGATTCTTTTAAGCTAGTGTAAACAGGATTTTTTTTTATTTTTTTCAACATGTTCATTATTGGTATATCTATGCTGACTTGTATTTTGTTGACAGTTTGTGAGTCTGAAGAGTCTGGTGGAGTCATCAAGGTCTTTTAAGAATAGAATCATTTCATTTGAAAATAAGATAGTCTGTCTTTTTTCATTTCCAATCTGTGTTCTTTTTATTTCTTTCTCTTTTCTTGTACCTTTAAAAAAGACTTTGAACCTTATATTGAATGAGTGCAAATAATGAGAATCCTTGTCTTCTTTTACATTTTAGTGACAATATCTTCAGTTTTCCCCCATTTTGTACAATGTTGGCTATCAGTTTGTATTATATAACTATTACGATATTCAGTTGTGTTCCTTTTGTTTCTATTTTCTTCAGGCTATAATGAAACAATTTTGGGCTTTGTCGAAGCCTTTGCTGCATCAATTGAGATAACTGCATGATTCCTTTCTTGAGTTGATTAACATAATATTTTACATTCATTGATTGACTTATGCTGAACTATCCTTGCATTTAGTCTAGTTTTTTTTTGTTGTTGTTGTTGTTTTTGTTGTTGTTGTTTTGGTTTTTTGAAACAGGGTTTCTCTGTGTAGTTTTGTGCCTTTCCTGGAACTCATGCTGTAGCCCAGGCTGGCCTCAAACTCAGAGATCTGCCTGCCTCTGCCTCCCGAGTGGTGGGATTAAAGGCGTGCGCCACCACTGCCCGGCCCTTAGTCTAGTTTTTAATCTCTTTGGCTTAATTAGGTCATGCATGCTAAGCCTACTTGCTCATGGGAAATGATGTTTTTCATATGTACTTGGATTTTGTTTGAAATATTTGTGGTGTGTGGTATGGTGTGTGTGTGTGTGTGTGTGTGTAGGCCAGTAGGTGTCTTTCTCAACTGTTTTCTTCCTTACATTTTAGAAAAAAGGTCTGTTAAAAAAACAAAAACAAACAAACAAAAAAACTGGAGCTCATTGTTTGGTAGACTGGCTAACCAGTGAGTTCCAGGGATCCTCTGCTCTCTGTCCTCACAGCACTGGAGGTACAGATGTGCTTCACTGTGCTTGACTTTTTATGTGGGTGCCAGGAATCTGGACTTATATCCTTTTGTTTGTGAAGCAAGCATCTTACTGATGAAGACAGTTTTCCAGTCCCAGGTTTGAAATATTTTACTGAGAATTTTTGCATTCATGTTCATCGGTGAGATTAGCCTATACTTTTCTTTTAGTGTCATGGTTAGATTTGGATTTCAGTGCATTCCTGGCTCTGTAGCATTCCATTCTTTCTATTTTATGGTATAGTTTGAGGATCATTAATGTTAGTTCATCTTTAAAGATCTGTTGAAATTCATCTGTGAATCCAAGCGAATCTGGAAACTTAATTTGAAAAGGTTTATTATTGCTTCAATTTCATTCCTTGTTATATATCTAGTACAGTTTTTTTATATTCTGGTGATTTAATTTTAGTAGATTATATATGTCTAGATAGATATCATTTTCTTATAGATTTTCAGAATTATTATATAGGTTTTTAAAGTTCACCCTTATGATCCTCTGAAGTCCATTGGCATCTAGTTTAATGTCTCCCTTCTAACTTCTAGTTTTGTTAATCTGGGTCTTCTCTTTCTTTCTTTTGGTTAGTTAGGATAAGGATAGTTAATCTTGTTTACTGTGGCTTGAATAGGTATGGCCCCATAGACTCGTGTGTTTGAATGCTTGGCCCATAGGGAGTTGCACTATTAGTAAGTGTTGCCTTGTTGGAAGAAGTGTGTCACTGTGGAGGTGGGTTTTAAGGCCCCATATGCTCAAGCTACCCTAGTGTGGCATATGATCTGTTTCTGCTACCTGCAGTTCAGTATGTAGAACTCTCAGCCCCTTCTCCACTATCATGTCTGCCTGTGTGCCACCATGCTTCCTGCCATGAGGATAATGGACTAAACTTCTGAAACTGTAAACCAGCCCCAATTAAATGTTCCTTGTCTAAAACCAGGTGCATACTTGTCAAGGCCAATGATGGCCTGGACCCAAGGTCTTGTGGAACTTCAACTTCAGATCCCAAGAACCCAATGCTTTCCACCATTTTTTTTTTTTGCTTTGTTTTTTTTGGTTTTGGTCAACTTGACATAAGCTAGGGTCATCTTGGAAGAGGGAACATCAACTGAGAAAATGCCTCCGTGATATTTGTTTGTAGGCAAGTCTGTATGGGGCATTTTCTTGCTTAATAAATGATATGGGAGGGACCAACACTGTTGGCAATGACACCCCTGAGCAGGTGGTCCTGGGGTATATAAGAAAGCAAACTGAGCCAGCCATGGAGAACAAGCCAATAAGCAGCCTTGCTCCATGGCTTCTGCTCCAGTTCTTGCCTTGGCTTCTTTTAATGGCTTGTGATCCAGGATATGTAAGCCAAATAAACCTTTCTTCCCCATGGTTTTGGTTATGATCTTTATAACACAAATAGAACACAAACTAAGACAATGCTCTCTACACCTTTAGTGTGAATTTCTTTGCCTTCTATACTCATTATTTGCAGAGTTGGTACTTTAATGGTTTCCCATAGGTATTATGTTTTCTTTTCAAATGTTTTATTATTTTATTCTTGTCATTATTTGGTGTTCTAATTCATTTGTCTTGTATTCAAGACCTTTCAGTCTGTCTTATACTTGATCCATTCTACTGACCAGGCTTTCCACTAAGCTTTATATTTGACTTTAATGAAATTTTCACTTCTAAAATTTCAGTTTCAGTGTTTTCAATATTTCTCTTTACTTCCTTATTTCCCTCGGTTATTTTTCTTCTCTTTGATTTTATTTGATTTTTTTTTTTTTTTTTGGTTTTTCGAGACAGGGTTTCTCTGTGTAGCTTTGCGCCTGTCCTGGATCTCACTCTGTAGCCCAGGCTGGCCTCGAACTCACAGAGATCCACCTGGCTCTGCCTCCCGAGTGCTGGGATTAAAGGCGTGCGCCACCACCGCCCGGCTTTATTTGATTTTATAATTGAATATTCTTTTGAATTCCTTGTCTAGTGTTTCATCCACTTCATTTTCATTGTTGTTTACTTCTATGAGATCAGTAATTTTCAGAGGAGCCATACCATATTGATTTTTTATGTTTCCTGTATTACGGTACTGGGACTTGTATTTCTAAGATTAGATTGCTTGTTGATTTTTATTAATCATTATATTCTTTCCCTAGAAGTGTTTGTGATGTTCAGGTAGGGCTAGGCTGTGTTAGGGCTGAAACATTATCTCTTCTCCCTGGACTAGGGGTGGGATGGGACATAGCCTTGTAGCTAATCCCTGAGCCCACATGCCCAAGGCACTGGGCTTGATATCTAGCTCTACTCTGCAAGTAAGTGATGAACTACAGAAGTAACTCCAATTGATTGAAATGGGTTTCTATAAAAATATGGTAATATCTTATTAAAATTTCCTCTTCAATGTGATACTTTGAGGGAGTAAAGGAATAAGGACAGCACCTTTTATATAAGTTGTCAGTTATTGAGTGTAGGAATAAAAATAAGAAGAGCAAGACTGCTTATATTATTTAAATAACAGATGCAAGAAGAGAAGAAAGTAAAGTAAATAAAGGGGGGAGATAATAAAGATGATGGAGGAAATAAGGCAACTCAACTAAAGTTAGAATAAAAAGAGAAAGAGATAAAGGAATATAATTGGAGAATAAAAAAAATGCTAGCACTTTGGAGGCTGAAGCCAGCCTATGTTCTTTGAGAAAGACATTAAAAACAAACAAACAAAAAAGTACACTTCGAATTTTCTGAGTGTCTCTGTGTCTCTGTGTCTCTCTGTCTCTGTGTGTCTTAAGACTGAGCTAACACTCTGCAGCTTACCTGATGCTCTGGTAAGACACTCTGAAATTGGAGCTGAGCCCCTCTAAAATGTATCCTGGACTCTCTACATCCTGTCTTACAGTTTTCCTTCTGTCTTAGCTAATAAAATTAATGTTTTCCTACCATCGCCCATCTTATAGGATGAATGCACTCCACTGATTGCCAGTTTATCCCGTGGAGAATCTAGGAATCCATGCATAGGTATTACCCCATCTTCAGGGCTCTACTTGATGAAATGTTTGCTTTACACTGATTTATGTGACTTCTTTAAAGCTATAATTTAATTTGATAATAATCTGAGCACAGGACAGAATATCAACTGCTGGAGGAAATTGTTTGGTATTTTCCTCCAAACTGAAACATTTTCTCCTGGAGGGGGAAAAGGGCTCTTGAGACTCCAGAAGTAAACGAAAATTACTTATCTGGGAAAGTGGAGGTGGGAGATTTCTGAAGTTTCTCCACAGCGTTATAAAAGGAATGAACAATTAAAGCAGGAGAAGATTCCTTGTAGCTGGGCTGTCCAGGCAAGATCTCAGCCTCCCACCGAGCTGCTTGCAAGTTGTCCAGGAAGCTCCAAGGATGGAGCTTTCATGAGTTTCACACATTTGGGGTTAGGCTGTTCATAACATCTCTACTCCTGGAAGAAACCCCTTGCCCATATTCTTATTAGTAAGCCCAACAAAGACTCACCACTGATTTACCAAGTTGGACTTTGGTGCAATCAATACTTTGATCTGTTATCAATTCCCTTCCTGGGGAGAAGAGACTTGTGTGCCATCTCCCTAGGAAGCATCTCCTACACAGTAGACACATATTTCAATTGTTAGTCAATGTTGTAACTTATACTTACAATATATATCTGTAACTGGCCACTAAGTGGGTCATCTTTGTTTGAAAGTTGAATATAAAAATTAAATCATGACTTTGTGTGTTGACACCAATTCTTTCCTTGATTATTACAGAAACAGGAAGAAGAAAAAGTCACTTAAAATAAAAATGTATAACAAACACATTTCTTTATCTGTAACCTTGCCGTCTGGATATAACTTGGGAAAGAGAACAAATATAAACAAAACCACTTAAAAAGGAAAGCAAACAAGAGTATCTCCTAAATGGTAATGCTTTTTTGTCTTGTAACATTAAAAAGTAGGAGGTGATTCCGCATTGTGTACTTGGAAGAACACAGACAAATGGATACCTTATCCAAGTATCATCTCCTTTTCTTCTTGGAGACACATGAAATGCTTTTATTTTTATTTTTATTTTTATTTTTATTTTTTATTTTGGTGTCAAGGTGGTACACACCTTCTGGAATAGCTAGATGTATAGCTTTGATTTTTTAGTTCTTTTTTATCATTATCAATAAATCCACAGTATGCATGAAATACTCTTTGGGTGTAAAAATGTGCTAGCACTTGAAGAAATTATATTTTTCTTTTACTTACCACCATCACAAAGCTTTTCATTGGGTTGGAGGGAGACAAACAGGATTGCCTTGATAATGTTTTCATTTGATGCCAATGTACTGCTCCCTCCACCCGAGAGAGGCATTGGCTCTTACGCATTTTCCTTTGTTGGTGGGTGTAGACTGAGCTACTGAGAGAGACTTCAAAACCCAAGGACGCAAACCCAAGAAGCGTTTATCCTCCTATATGCAATGATCTAGCAGTAGGAGACTGGAGCTGGCTCTGCTTCCCAAAACCATTTAAGGACTCTAATTCTTTTCCAATTTTGCTCCAACATCCCCTACGGTGTCATAAACCTTTTACTGTTCAAGACTTGTCAAGGCCACTTATACGTTTTGGTCTTTGGAAAGTAGAGATTAACTCTCTGACATGCAATTTCTTTTTGTTTGGAAATAATAAACATAATAAAATATCAATTTTTTTGCTTATGAGCACATAGATGATTATATTTCCACATGACTGTGGTTAGCCACGGTTGGCCATGTGGCAAGTTTTGAGTGAACATGGTGTGAATCCCTTCTGTGCTGAAGTTTTGGTTGCTAATGCATGATTCTCTAGCCCTCACCTCCTTTGCCACAGTGACTACAAAGCACACACTGATGAGGAGCTGCAGATGGGAGACCTGTAGGAATCTCAAGCAACATATAAAGCAGCTACCCAGAGAGTCATCTGCACTTGCAGCAGAGTTTTGTTTTCTTTTTTTCTAAAAACACACTCCGTTTATTTCACAGCAATACCCATTCTATCTGCTGCAGATGATGAGGAAATTGTACATAACATTTGCATCCACATTCTATTCCTGAGGACAGCCCCATGGTTTAAGAGCTAGCTGGCCTGTCTATGTCCCATCACAAAGGAAACTGGGGAAATCAGACTGGGGAGTGGGAAATTAGCAGTCTGCTTTGCTTCCCTGCTCAGAGTTGTGCTTGCTGGGCATGCCCCTCCCTGCTTCTCAGTCTGTGAGCATCTTACTTAGCTGTCAGAGCACATCCTTGTGAAAACTCCTGACTCTGATTTCTCTGTCTCCTAAGTTTTGATTGTCCAATATTTATAAATTTTTATTGTGCAATTCATTCAAAAGGGTTATGAACTACCCACCCATGGCTGGGTATTGTGCTCTTAGATGCTGAAGCTGAAACATAATATCAATTTTCAGAGTTTACAGCTTCCTCATGCCTGATACAATGCCATACCCAAATTACATAATCAATAAATAATTCTTGGTTGAACATACAAATAAGTCAACCACATGTCAGTAAGCAACTGAATGCTAAATGACAGAACATTGTTGGCATATAAAAACAGGGAGAAAACTTGAAGGTAGATTGTGGCTACATGAGGTCAGCAATCATGTCTGCTTCTGCCCTTACCTCCCGTGCTGATCACTGGTGACAAGATGCACAGGTAACACTTACCCTGCATTTGTTGTTCAGCTACGGGAAGTTGATATTCTCCAGGATGTCCTAAGGGAAGAGTTAGAATGTGAGGAAAAGATGGATACCTCTAGGGTGGAGAACTCTGAGTTAGGGGGACATAAAACAGGTGAGATGTACTAGCCTTGAAAAATCCTGTTATAAATTTGAATAAGCACACAGAATAAGACTATATTCTGAGAAGTCAGTCATAGATTTCTGGATCTTCATGTATGAGAAAATGGGAAGTATAGACTATTCTTAAAAAATGGACTAACTAGGTCCTAAAGAGATAGCTCAGTGGTTAAGAGCATTGACTGCTTTTCTTGAGGACCCAGGTTCAATTCCCAGCACCCACATGGAAGCTCACAGTTTTCTGCAACTCTAGTTCCAGGGGACCGAACACCCATGGCAAAACACCAATGCACATAAAATAAAAATAAAAAAAATAAAAATGGACTAGCTAGAGTAACTTACTAACAGAGAAACTAAGTTGATTTGCCAAATAAATTCAGGTTTAAATATTGGAGTAAAGCAGATAATTTGTCAGATACTTTGCTAACAAAAGCCTGTAAGGGATAGTAATAGTGGACCTGCACAGAACATTTGAATCAAATAGATGTTTTAAAAAAAGAGTCAATAGGGTTGGTGGCACAGTGTAGAGGCTAAATGGGGAAATGGGTTGCAAAGAAACACTTCCCTATCCAGCCTGGAATTCTGGAATCAGTGCTGCACAACTAAAGAGGCAAATGAACTTTACATGAGGAGGTGTGAGGAGTTTAATCCGTGATGTGCTGCTCTGCCACGGCAGGAGGAAGTCCGTGCAGGGAGGCTAGCAGGCAGCTGAGGCCTGGGAAGCAGGTGGTTTTAGTAATATGGATATAGCCTCGGAAGCCACATTCTGTGGACATGTAAGGGCCATACAGTCATCTACTCAAATCTAATGACTTCCAGCATGTGTGAGATTAAACAAGAGTCCTCATCACAACTGCCAAGTGTCTTTCTTTAGCACAGAGTCTCCCCTTCTTGGGAGAACCCCCCCCTCCATCTGTTCATCTCAGGTTCCTGAGAAGAAATGGGGAGGTGAAGGCTGGAAAGATGGAGAGTAGCAGCAAGAACACATTCCAGAAAAGAAGGTGGCGTGTGTCAGAGGCAAAGGACACTAAGCAGAGGTACACGGGCAACTTCTACAGGACTAAAGCTATAAATATTGTGTATTTACCATTGTACATATGTAAGTGTCTATACAAACCAAAGCACATGGACTCAGGGGCAGAAAGTGTGTCTTCCCCTCGGTGCTTATTCAAATCACTTGCTAGTGTCTCCATTTATTCAATAAGAGGTTTACAGTGCCCCTTATCTGCAAAGCACCATGCAGTCAAACCTTTCATTGGGACCACCAGCTCCCCAGTAATGACATGGAGTGCCAGAGTCCAGCTGCGGATGAGGGCAGGGTCTGAAGATGGGTGGATGCAAGAGCGGCGATGAAGGGATCAGACACGGGACACTTTTTAGTTTCTTTTTAGGAGAGATGGACAGAGAGGAAACATACAGGAGTCATCCCCAGTGGGCCAGGTCCCAGCAAATGATGTAAGGAGTTGACAGGGGAAGGAAGTGAGCCAGGCCAAGGTGGTCGGGAGAGTCTTGCAGCCTGACTGACTAGCAGCCAGAGTGTTTCTTTATTTATACAGAATATAGTAAGCAGGGACACACTCATGATGTTCCAAAAACATAGATCATGTCATTTTTGGTTTTGGACATATGTTTCACTTCCTTTTTGCACATCTTTTAGTCATCATTAATAAACTATAACAGAACAGAATTATCATTTCCAATCATTTCTCCTCAAGTTTTGACATCATTAATAAACAGAATTATCATTCTTACTCATCAACCCCATAACCCAAATTTTGAGAATCTAGAGGTATATGACAGCCTGTTCTCAGGCTGGTAGCTTTGGTTGCTTCAAGGACACTAGACTACAGCAAAATCTTCAATCACTCTGGGCATTTTGCCATGTCCCAAGCAGTGTATTATTAACTCTTAGTGGTCAGAGTGCCCAGGAAAAATCCTCAGGCCAAAGCTGCTGCAGTTATTATCCATATTCTGGCATAATAAATCAATGTTCACATTTATAACTTCATAGGATTTGTCTACATGTCTAATCCTGGCATTCTGTTGTTCCTTGGTCATATGACATTATAGTGGCTCTGCATGAGCTAACTATTCTAAGAGAAGGAGGTCCTGACACCTCATATTTTATCATCTTTCCAATCCATACTTTGTTCATCAATATGTCTTTCTGTAGGGCAGAATTGTATGCCACCTAATTGTCTGAGTGTACAGTGGAAAGAGGCTTGTAATCTGAACTGTGGACAACTCCTCTAACCTACTGAATCTTGTTGATCTTTTTGAGTTTACTTTGTTTTGATTATCTTGTTCTTGAGTAAGTACAGGGACAAATGTTTCAAGAATGTCATGCCGGGTGGTGGTGGCACACGCCTTTAATCCCAATACTTGAGAGGCAGAGCCAAGTGGATCTCTGTAAGTTCAAGGCCAGCCTGGTCTACAGAGTGAGATCCAGGACAGGCACCAAAACAACACAGAGAAACCCTGTCTCAAAAAACAAAAACAAAAAACAAACAAACAAGAAATGTTGCATAGCCTCATGAAGAGACCTCTGGCTTCTTTATATTGTCACAACCTCCAAGGTGTAAGGAAGACCTTCAAGTAGATAAGGATATCTCCCTAAAAGTGGAGGGAATAGTATGTTCAGGAAGCTTAGAAGCAGCATTCCTGGGAGAAGGCATAAATGATTCAATTTTTTCATACAAATATTAAAAGTGACCCAAATATGCAACCGGTGGAGATGAAAACCAAAGGTGGCATGGCAGCCATCATGCAGCTCAGTTTAGCTGGATCTTTGTCAAGCAGCTGTGCTGGCTTGATGACTCCTGCCATTCCATTCAGATATGGCTGTGCCAATGGGGACATATTGTTAATTATGAAAGCTCCGCCAATAGCTTAGGCTTGCTCCTATCTGGTTCTTTTAACTTAAATTAACCCATGTCTTTTAATCTACATTGCTGTGTGTGGCTCAGTTACCTTTGCTCTGTACTCCCCATGCTGCTTCCTCTCCGTCTGCCCGGCAACTCCACCTTTTTCCTTCCCAGTGTCCTCTGTGTCTGGCCGTCCAGTCTATACCTCCTGCCTAGCTAAGGGCTGTTTAGCTTTTTATTACATCAACAAGAGGGTGCCTTGGCAAAGATACATCTTCACAGTGTACAAAAAGATTATTCCACAACATCTCCCCCTTTTGTCTAAATAAAAAGGAAAGAGTTCAACTAGAACACAGTAAAACTATATATAATAATAACAATTATCAGGTAAGAATTACACTCACAATGTCCATTCCATTTTTATTTTGTAGTTTTGGAGAAAATACTCCAGTATGTATCCCATCTTGCTGAGTCTAAAGTTCTGTACCCAATTTATCTTCTAACATAACTAAGGAAAACTATCACTGTAATGATCTAGTCTTTAACTCCATTGAAGACCCCAGAAGGATATAATATTACCTTAGTAAACAGGATGTGAAGGACAAGCAATTCCCAAAACTAAAAGAAATGACAGAAAAACCTGGCAGCCTGGACAGTCACCCAAGGTTCCTCTGCAACATTGGGGCATCCAGCACTGCTGGAAAAAACCCAGGCAGACCACGATCCCTGCTTCATGGGATACTTTAATTAAAGAAGACACACAATAACTAATTCAACAAATTTATAGTTAAATGTAAAGGACAAAACTAACTGCTTTATTTCTATTGATTTTTCCCTCCTCAAGGTAAAAAAGTTTAGGTAGACCTTAACAGGAGCAAAAATCAACTTTAATCAGTTGGGACATTGAATATAGCTCATTTGGGTAGTACTAGCTTGATGCCCAGACCACAAATGATGAATGTTTAGAATCATTTCCACCACATCTTCTGTCCATAATCCAAACACTTTGTTCAAAAGACAAGTTCAGTGAGCTCTGGAGACCTGGAAATATCTATCTGTATCTTCATCTATACCTATCATCTATTTAATATTTATCTATTTATCTATCTGTCTATCATCTAGCCAACACTTTCCCCCTTTGCTTCCAACTTTAGCCTGTAATTCTTCCTTTAAGCTTAAGAAATAGGCAAGTTTGGGTAGTAGAAAGAGGTTACATGGACGTTTGGACAGGAAAGACAGTGGTAACATTTTTGGATAAGAACCAAAGCACCACACACAATGAATTGGTTTTGATTCCGTTTCTTTTTTTTCCCATTTATTTATTCATTGGTTCAACGATTTATTGGGTAGCAGAGTTGGGATTGTTATTGTAAACTCTAGTTCCATAGGCTTTGAAGTAAAGTGGCTAGAGTGCCTACAGATCCCCATATTCAAGATGTAGTTGAGGCCATCCTGTTATTATTGAAAATTGAGTCCTTTGCCATGGGCTTAGCTTGGGGTCTGGAACTGCCAGAATTATTCACATCTGTACCCACTTTTACTCCCTCAGACAATGGCACCTCAGAAAATGTATTTTAAATGCCAGGACTCCTGATACCTGTGCTGTAAGGGTCTGACACTGGTCTTCAGAGAGGAGGATGTGTAAGGGGGGAGATGGAGGAAGAGTATTTAGAGAAACAGAATCCATCCGAATGAATTAGTTATAGTATCTTTGTAAGAAGACAAGAAAGCTTGAGAAAAGAGAGTACTTCAAGTTTTAATTACTTGAGAGAGAATGTTTGAGTTCATAGAAAAGCACTGAAGAATACAGACAAAAAATACCTTTGTTCCACACTTGTTTGAGTTAATATGTAAATATCATAAGGAGAAAACCTAAGGTATCCAAGAGACCTTTGAGTAATAATGCATAATGTAGTTACTAAATTATTTTAAGGACTTAAAGTTATTTTAAGAATCAAAGCCAACAGCAATTTTAACCTATTTATCCTCTTTGCCTAATTATAACTTAGTTGAAAAACATCTAGCGATGATTTCTGATGTGGAAGCAATTTGTTCTTCTAAAGTTCTGTAAGGCATTGCCCTTGATTTCAACCCCATTCAGTACTACAGAGAGACCTCCCACCCCCCCAAAAAAGTCATATGGATTTCAGAAAATTGGTTTGGGGTTAAGATAACTGGGCAAAAGTCCTTGAAGAAAGGAACGTTTGAACTGGAGTTTTCCTGTGAAATTATTTTATCATGTCAGCTGGTAATGACTGGCATTCCAAGATGCAGAGATATATGTTATTAAATTTGGAAGCATCTCAAAATCAAATCATTGGTCATTACATCTGTCAAAGAGTGCAGACTTACAGTGGGTTAAGTAGCCTGACTTCATGGCCTGTGAAGGTCTGGGACCCCTTTGAGCACCACAGTTTAATGTTAGAGCAGTACATTAAGAAGGCTCTGATAGCAGGCTGGAGAAGAGAGGCAGAGAATAAAAAGAGGAAGCTGAAGAATAAAATTTCTCCTTGTGCTGGTAGTTCAGAACAGGGCAGACTTCATAGACAGATAATCAAAAGGGATGTGGGAAGAAAAAGCAAAGGTAAAAATAGAAGTGTCTCAAATGATCAAGGAAAACATTTAACCCATAAATGGAAGAGTTAGCCAACTCACCCATATCCACTCTGAGAAAGTGGAAATATAAATTTAAACTCTATTTGAAATTTTCTTTAAAAAGTAGATTTTTAATATTCTCAATACACAAAAACTTAGAAATAACTGAGCTAGTTTAATTCTGTATTTCTACAACACATGAACATTTTAGAAACAATATATGTATATTATATACACAACTACTTATCAATCAGGAATAAAATCAATTGATAAAGATTTTTTTAAAGTAATGTGACAAAGCTCAAATGAAGGTCTTAATACCTGAGACCAAGAATCTCCTGGCATCAGCCTACATTTTCCAAGTCACCCACCAAAGGGAACAAAAACAAGAAGGGAAACTTAGTTCTGACTTAACTTTCACAGAAACCTGAAAAGTTCAATCAAATGTGGCTGATCTGCAGGATCATGGACATTTTACTGCCTGTAAAACTACTGATTCCTTTGCCATTCCAAGGAGGAGAGCATCTCTTGTTAAAATGAGAGGCTTTGCAGTCCTGCATTTGATAACTCTCTCAATAATTCTGTGGGCTCCAGCTTGGGAAGAGCGGTCATAGATGCAGAAGCTAGCTACCCATCCATTCCTCTCCTAGTTTCACATTATTTGGTGTAAATAAATAAAAAAGATGCAAATAAAAGTATTTTGTTTACAAAAGGTCACTATGTGAATCATACATATAAAATATGTATGTAATACAATATAAATATTATATAATATAAATATTAAAATGCTATGTAATTATTATAATGGCACAATATTCTGTGATTTCTTGTTTCTGTTTTGTATTAAACCAGATAACCAAAAAGAATTCTAAGTTGTTTCATATAGTTTATCATTTATAAGAACTTCATATGTGTGTGTGTGTGTGTGTGTGTGTGTGTGTGTGTATTGATGTAGGTTATAGAAGTAAAGGAGATATTTTAGAATTAAGTACAGTGACATACAATTGTGAATTCTAGCACTCACGAAGATCATGAGTTCGACACCATCTTGGGCTATACAGTGAAACTATCTCAAAAAAATGAACAATAAATGCAAATGTTTTAAACTAAGAAGGATTCAATTGTAACAATGACATCTGCCAAATTCTGGTGCAGTATCCACAATTTCATTTTTGTGGCTTCACTAGAAGATGAATTACAACCAATGCTCTCCAGGACACAGCAATCTAGGAATGTTTCAAATCACTCCTAGTAATGTAGAGGGCATGCCTCTGTCTCAGGCTTTGAGAAGAGATTTTTTGGCTACATTCAAGCATCCAATCATGCAACACCCTTTGAATCAATAATATATGCACTTAGTTCTGCTATTTGAAAGAGGGAGAAACGTGGGAATTGGGAAAGGCTCTCTTTTTCAAAGAATGAAATATATGCTAACAGCTCCAGTCACACCTCATAACGCACAGCTGGTTAGAGTGTTTTGAGAAAAGAATGCATTCCGTTTAGAAATATTTGCTATCCCTGGATACATTTAAATGCTCTGCTTTCCAGCTATAAACTGACTAGCTTTCTCATTTGCAGGTTATTTGATATAAGCTTACTTGTTTATAATGACAAAATTCTGTAGACACAGAATGGGTATATTCACTGGCACTGTGGCATGGGCATTCAGATTTTCTCCTTTAATTTTCTTCCAAGACAGTTGATGAGTTGATGAGTCCTCGATTTATTCAAGTATACTATATGTCTATGCATTTTCTCACAAGATTCTTGCCAGGCAGTTATCACCCTCTCTACCTTATAAATTGAGCCAAAGCATACAACATATTCTAAGTAAAGCTCTAGTAAAATCCAAATATGTACAAGCCTACATTTATTTGTTTCTGGAACAAAACTCAGTTTTTATGTTCTATTTCTTTTAATTTCAGAAGATAAACTCATTTTCCTTTGATTTTTCTTAGTGCTGCCTGAGTTGATCAGCCACTCTAAGATTTTCTTCCTCCTACTTCTTCAATCATAGGTAGTTGTTATATGAGTTGTAGAAAGTTTACCTGTTTGGGGAATAAACCTCTCCATCCAGGCTCAAATGGAACATACAGTGAGTGGTGCTGCCTTCGAAAGTCTTTCTTTGTGTGCGTAATTCTACACGCAAGAAAATTCCATCTGAGTTTTCCAGATTCACAAGCAAAGCCTCAGCCAAAAGAAATTTTAGCTATTCTTCCTCACTAATCAGCAATGTTTCTCTCAGGTTATTAACCTGGTTTGCCTCCCTCAGACACCATCACAGGTCAGTCCAGTGCCCTGTTAAGACTGTAACTCCTCTAGTAAAATTTCACCTTCTCTGGTCCATGACTAGGGAATTTAAACATCGTTTCCTAATTTGACAACAGTTCTGTTGCCACTTACTTTCTGATCTCAGGACCTATGAGAAGTGACCGACTGTGAGAAAGTACTTCAGAGCACGCACCAATGTTACCTCTATTGCATTAATGCGGATTTTCCTCACTTTTGCTGGTAGAATTTTATTTTATGAGTTATTATACTTTCATCTGGCAAGGCCTACAAACAATGCCCAGTCTTCTAGCAGATGAATCCTTTGAGTCCAAATTGCATCATTGAGAAATACCCTCATCTATTAAAAGAAACCAAGTCTTTCTTAGAGAAATGCTAACTCAAGATCTGGGACAGCATAATGAGCCTGAAATGCCCTGTAGTGTGAGATGCAAGGGTGTCATTAAAGGACCCTGAAGGCATGTCAAAATTATCTACAGGCTTCTTAAGAAGCTCTCACTGGCCGAAGATGGGATAATTTGAGATTCAACAGGGTTAGAATGGATTGAAACTTGCCAAATATTTTTAATTTTATGAATTTATATTGATATTTTAAAATATAATTGGTTACCTTTTGTGAATAATGGTAAAATCCATTTTTTTAAAATGTGAATATAAAGGAATAATTAAAATTTATTCTAGGGAGGTTGTGTATGGAATATAAACTTGAGCAATCAACTAGTAAATGAAAGGAAGTGTCTCTTCATAAAATGTTTCAGTTAAGAAAGGAAAATCAATGTAGATATATTTTCTGTTTTCAGGATAGAGTATAGATGCCTTCAGAGGACCAAATTCTTCCCAGTGTGTCTGATGATACAGAAAAGTTTGTCTTTAGAACCTTGTCCTCAGGATGATAGCAAAGAACAAGAAGTTTTCAGCTACAGATGGCTAATGGTGTGTACTTTCTTATCCCTCAATGCTGAGCACCCCAAACAGAAAAGAAATAAAAAAGAAGGAAAATTTGGCTGACTTCTAAGAAATATGCCTTTATGATTATTTCTCTATTATTTTGGTTCTTTTTTTAAACTATGAAAATATGTTTTTTAAGAAGGAATAATTATTAAGACTAATAATCTAACTATTACACAGGATTTTATTTTAATAATCAAATTTTAATGATTAAAATTTGAACAAATATAGCATATTTTAATATTTATTATGAAGGTCTCAGTATATTTTATGTAACTGAAAATTTATCTATCTGAAGAATCAATCTTTTCTTTTAGAAAAAAAATGTTTACACTAGAATTTTATAATGCTTTTTGTAAACAAAAACATAAATTCTATTAACAGTCCATGTGTTTTTAAATTTTAGGTATTTTTGTTGTCTTTTGATTTTAGCAAAATAAATATCATAGTCTTTATATTATGTGTTGATATCGTAGGATAATAAAATATTATGACAAATATCATTGATAAAATAGGAGTTGTTCAAAGGATAAACTAGGCAACAGCATGTAAAGTTCAAATTATAATGACTTACCCAGGACAAGAACTCACTAGCATTGATTTTTAGATTATAGTATGTTGTTTTAAAACTGGTGCAAACTCCAACTGACTGGATAAGATGAAGCAGTAGACCTGTTGTACCTTCTTACCAGAAACAATGAAAAAAATCAATAGGGCAGAAAGATGCAAACGTAACAGTACAAAACAACTTGACCTAATTGATGTTCATAAAACACCCAGGCTAAACACAAAAGGATAAAGGTTTCCAAGTACGCAATTATATGATAGATTATATTACTGCTTTTAAACACATCTCAATAAGGCACAGATCATATGTGTTCTCTGACCAGAGTTAAAATAAACTAGTAATAAAATTAAACACAGACTATTAGGAGAAATCATGAAGTATTTCAACATTTGAAAACTAGAATATTTAAATAACTTATGAGTCAAAAGACAAAGAAGTGAGAAAGGAGCCTGAAGTAAATAACGTTAAAAATAATGTATAGGGTTCATAGATGAAATTGTTGTGCTGCTCAAAAGGAAATTGTAGTACCAACTCTATCAGAAAGAAGAGAGATCTCAAGTCAATGACTACGGCTCCCATCACCTAGAACTTACTACCAACTAAAGACCAGAAAAGTAAGTAACAGAAGGAATCAGACAGAAATCAATGAAATAAAGCACACACACGGACAAGAAAGAAAAAAAAATGAAACAGAAAGATGCTTATTTTAGATGAATAAACTTCAAAACCCCTTGTGGGTTGATCAGAAAGAAAAGAAAATACAAACATCAATACCAGGATTTGAAGAGTGATTTCAATGATTATATGACTATTAAGCAGGCAAGAAAGAAAAAAATATGATGAATGATATGTATGTAAATTCAGTGACTTGATTGAACTGGACAAATTTCTTAAATTATTTACAGTGCCAAAATTCTGTCAAAAAGAAATAGATACCCTAACGCACACACACACACACACACACACACACACACACACACACACACACACATAAATACTTGACTAACACTTTGTAAATACTTATTTATTTCATACATACAAGAGTACTTACTTTCACTTTTCATTATACAAGTTCAGAATTATTTTATACAAATGACAAAGGAATTACAAATGAAAATATATGCTAATATCCCTCATGAACAAAGATGTAAAAGGTCTTAATATCTGAGTAAAAGGTCTTAATATCTGAATAAAGTCTATAATATATAGAAATAATATATATCAAGACCAATTAGAAAATTAGTCAGTATAATTCATTCTATAAGTAAATTAAAAAGGAAAACATACAGGGTTATCACCTTCCCCCCCTCTTTTTTTTAAAAAAAATTTTATCCTGGTGTGATCAGACGCCAGACAGTCAGGGAACCGAACTTGGTTCCTCTGGACAGGGTTTTCTCAATAGATGCATAAAACCATATAGAAATCTCATATGTACTCCTAATGAAAAATGCTTTGTAACAAATTATAGCTAAGGATTTGCTCAACTCAATACAAGACATATGCATAAAATTTCATGGTTAACATCCAGGGTGAGCCAGGTGTGGTGGCTCACACGTGTAATTATTACACTCAGGAGGATCAGATGTTCAAAGCCAGCTTGACTTGTATGGTGAGTTCGAGTGAAGTGATCTATGTGAGAGTTTGTTTTTAAAAATCATACATGAGGAATTAATAGCAAAAATGTATTACTTCTTCCTAAAGCCTGTCAAGACAGCACATGCTATCTACTCTTTCCACTACTAATAAGCATCATACTGGGAGTTTTGACCATTTCAATAAAGCAAGAAAAATAGATATAAAACTAAAGAAAAGAAAAAAAATAAAACTATTCAGTTGAAAATCAGCATAATCTATGTAAAATATCCAAAATATTTATTTAAAAAGTTTTATAACTAAGTTTAGTGAGGTTACAATCTACAATGTCAGTATATAAACACTATATTAGTATATTTTAGCACTGATTTTTTCTTTCACATGCAATCTATATGAAATATACATGAATATGAATGAATGGAGTGAATGAATGAATGAATGAATGAATAGAAAGCAAGAACTCTTTGGGATTAGGAAGGAAATGGCAAGAGCAAGGAGAAACAAGAGAGAATAATTGGAACAAATGTAAGCAATGTACATGATATACAAGTATAAGAATGACATAAAGAGACCCATAATTGCCTGCAATGAATAAGTGTCAATTATAAAATGCTACAGTGGAACATCAAGCCACATTTATTAAAGTATCTAACACTGGCAAGCTTAAACATCCTGATTGTTAGCAAGGACCAAGAGCCACTCATATTGCACACAGTCTGGTGGGAATGTAAAATGTTTCATTAGTTTTGGGAAACAGTTTGGTAGATGGTTTTACCCAAATGAAATCAAAGCATATGCACATACACAAAAGCTTGAGCATTAACATTCATAGCAATTTTGTTGGGAATATCCCTGTGCTGAACAAAATCCAAGTACTCAGGAATGCATGAATAAACATACTATTTATGTCTAATGATAACAATACAAGGGAATTAACACAGAACTTAAGTAAATCTCAAAGTCATTGCACTAAGTGAGAGAAGTCAAATAGAAAACAAATATATGTGCAACTTAATTTATGCAAAATTTAGAACATTTAAACCAGTACTAACACAAAGCAGACCCATGGTTGCTTCAGACATGGGAATGGGAATGTGTAGGAAGAAAAGTTAATAATGGAATATAAGAAAGCCTCTAGGTAGGATTCAATTTGACTTTGGTGATGACTCTACAGCTATAAATATGTCAAAACTTCAAATAGTCACCTTTTAACATACAGTCCACATATCTCAGTATTATCTCCATGAAACGACAATGAAGCATTTTAAATCATATTGAATAAGACAATATTGTATCAAGGATAAAAATTGGTTTTGCTAGAGTAAAACAAAATACTTTATCTTTATTCTGTGTGTTTCCTAAGGCCCATAAAATACATTACCCACATATAAATAAAAATAATTATATATGCTATACATATCGGCCAATCTCTAAAATATTTTATTAAAAAACAATGTAATTGCAGTCTATGATTATAGCAGTCCTTTTGTCTGACTCAATAATTTTCTAATTATGAATTATAAGCCTTCAGATAACTGAGTAGAAATACCAGTAACGTTCTTGGAAATGATTTAGCACTGAGCAGTATGACCTCACAATGTGTCCTCTCACTGTGAATTAGTTGCCAAATATACCTCTAGGGAACTACATGTGAAGTGGGTACAAGCAGAGATATTGCAAACAATCATGTGCAATTTTGGAAGGTATCAACCAAGAACATAATTTTACTTTTTACTTAATATCAATAAGACTTTGTTCCTTTTAGCAGTAAAAGGAACCAAACACTAATTCAATCTAATGTAATTGTCAGACTATGAGATGCTAGCCTGAAGTTTTGGTTCTGAGACCTCTTTCAGGTAAAATTATGTTCTACTTGGAGCGTGAACAATGATGAGTGTTTACAAGATGAAGAGTAGGAACACTGTATAGTCAGTTTTACAAAGGAGCTAGCCTTTTTGCTTTGAAGATAAGTGTGTATGCATGGGGCAAGGATAAGTTATGGTAAGAGCGCAGGCGTTTTTCATTTTGCACTCACTTGCCATGCTTTACAATTCAGACCCAAAGAAATCAAAACAAACAGACAAATAAAGCCTTAAGTAGAGTCAAGTACAGTCAGTGTCCATGACAACATCAGGAGCATGGGGTCCAAAAGCAGAGTGTCGGTGTCTCAGCACAGTGTGGGAGCCCAGATAGTGACCCTGTTCAACTCCCAACAGAGTGGGAAGCATTTCTATGTAGGCAATGTGTGTGGGCACAGACTGCTGTGTGAGATCAGAGTGCACATGCTATGAGGAGGATATCTTCAACAGAAGGGTGTCTACATACAGAGAAACACAAAAAACAAGCCAGGGTGTTGGGTTAGAATTAGAAGTATTGATATGACTCGTGGTTCTTAATGTAAGTGAATGTGTAGATAAAAATATAAGGAAATATAGGGACAAATGAGCATTTACATCCAGGATTACATATGTGTGAATTTACACATACAAACACAGTATCTAGTCCTCAAGTCTTTCTTCTATAGACATACGGGAATGATGTCCTAACAGCTGTGACTGTACCTACTACACAATCATCTTTCCTGATTACCATTTTCCTCTAAAATGAATCAGGTCTTCTTAGTCTTGAGTCTGGACAAACTTCTTGTGTTGAAAAGCAGGGGAGTACTGAAAGAATGTGGGGAAACTAAGGACACAGAAGACAACCTGGAGATCACACTGCAAAAGTGTGAGCCAACAGGGATATTAAACTAAAGAATTATGGAAACTTATTGAATAAAATAGGAATACATGAATCTATCCTGATATCACATGAAAATATTAAGAGTTTCATTAAATATATGTTTCTAGAACCTCAAATTGTATTCCAAAGACATGTCTTAGTTACAAAGGAAGAATTTACAAAGATAAGTCTTTCAGATGTCAGCCTAACTGAGTGATCAAGGTTAGCATCTCAAATAATGCAAAAAGTTGAAACCCTGTAGCAAAATCTTGGAAGGAAAATGAACAAAGTATGATTCTGATACTATTCCAGACAAAGACACATGACCTGGGTGGGGAAATAAGTCCTGATTTAGGAACATTATACAGGAGTAAGTAACATATAATCTCCAAAATTGTGGCATCTTAGAAATCAATGAAGGATCAGGGAACCTTTCAGACTGAAGAAGATAAAGAGATATCATCACAGCCGGACGGTGGTGGCACACGCCTTTAATCCCAGCACTCGGGAAGCAGAGCCAGGTGGATCTCTGTGAGTTCAAGACCAGCATGGTCTACAGAGTGAGTTCCAGGAAAGACACAAAGCCACACAGAGAAACCCTCTCGAAAAACCAGAGAAAGAGAGAGAGAGAGAGAGAGAGAGAGAGAGACAGAGAGAGAGAGAGACAGAGAGAGAGACAGAGAGAGAGACAGAGAGAGAGACAGAGAGAGAGAGAGAGACAGAGAGACAGAGAGACAGAGAGACAGAGAGAGAGACAGAGAGAGAGACAGAGAGAGAGACAGAGAGAGAGACAGAGAGAGAGAGAGAGATCATCACACAGTACATACAGGTGGAATTTCCAGGTCTAAAATGAGTTTCACTCATTTGTTTTTATTTTTATTGTGTTTATGCCTCAGTGGCTCCAGAGTGGGTTTTTGTATTCGTGCAGCACTCTTGGAGACCAGAAGAGGGTGTTGGATCCCCTGGAGCTGGGAACTAGGAACCAAATTCTGGGTCTGTGCAAGAGCAGTGCTTATACTTAACCTCAGCGCCATCTCTCTAGCCCCTCTGAAAATCTGTTCCTCTTTAAAGGTAGTGAGGAATCTGGTGGGGGAAATAACTAAAACTCAATTTTTTTTTTAAAGAACTCTAGAAATTAGCCAAAGGCTTGAAATAGTACAAGAAGTGTTTTTTTCATTTTTTAAAGAAAAATAGCTAAATGTTAAGATAAGAGAACTTTCTCACCTTTTAATCTATTCTTTCTACCCCCCTTCTCAACCTTTCCTAGTATGCCACAAGGCTCAAGACCGTCAGTGTTGCAAAGGAAGTAGCTGTGAAAACAGTCATCCTGTCATCCACCAGAAAGGTCAGAAGGTTTGGAGCATTCACAGACTCCCATTCACTGAGAACTATCCCTGTATTATTTAACTAATAAGCTTTGTGGCAAAGCACTATTCATGCGGATTATTATTTGACACGACTCAGACTTTGCTCAGTGGGAAAAGTCCCATCCCCAGAAGCTTTTGCTCAAAATATTAAATGACAGTTGATTAATATGGCAGCTTACCAAAGGAAGGAGAGTCCTAGAAAACAGCCTGAGATGTGAGATGTGTCGGACAAGCACAACGCACTGAGAAAAATAGGATAGAATACTTTTCGCGGCTTGCATTGCACACATCCCGCACCTATGTTGAAATTGTAGCGCCCAGTACCAATGACTGTGCGTTTATTTGAAACTGGGATCTTCACAGATTCAATGACGTTAAAGTGTGATCATACTAGATTAGGGAAAACCTTAAACCCAGTTATGTCTGTTTTTATAGGAAGGCTGAGTGACAATAGAAGCGGAGGTTGGAAGCTATGTAAACAGAGGAACGCCAGTGACTACCATTAGCCCTGAGATATTAGGACAAAACAGTAAGTGTTTCCAAAAGGCTTCAGGAGAAGCATAGCCCCCCCCCCCCCCCCCCAGACCTTAATGTAGGACCTCTGTCTTCCAAAAGGGTCACAGAATTAATTTTCATTGTCATAAGTAGTGTTAAGACAATAGCTTGTTAAAGTTGCCACGGGATATTAATACAAATGGTGATGCCAATTTTAGTAAGCAAGAGACTGAACAAAAACTGAAAAGAAAGGTCTAGCTAAATAAATATCCACAGGGGATTTAAAAATCTCCGCTATAATCCACTGGAACTAGGAAGGGTATGCACACAAGACTGTAAACTGCCCAGGAAAAATTGGATAAGGCCTGAAAGATACCAAGGCCCTGCCAGAGCACCATGCTAAGCCCAGGGCATTTGTACATTTCATGAGAATTAAAGGCCCACTCTGTATATATAAAACAGACAAATACTGAACTATTTTTACAAAAAATGGGGACTTAAGTTTAGTCGTTTTAAGACAGTTCTATTCAATTAATAGGTAGCCACTAAGCTAGCCAAACACAGTTAAGAGATAGTCCAGGGACCACACATGGCATGAAATTCAGATGTTTTATAATAAACCAAGAAAAATCATTGAGCAAGAAAATGGACGGCATACAAGAGCTATGACTGTCAAGCCACAGATTTAGAGAGCTACCACGTATTTTACTTAAAACATCCAGCTTTCAACCAAAAGATCTGAACTCTTTTAAGGAACAAAACATAAACATAGGAAACTCACTTAAAATAGCAAGAAAAATACCCACTAATTAAATTAACAGCAGATTATTAGTATCAGAAACTATGATGATCAGAAGACAATTGTACACATAGACAATGTCAAAATTAAGACTATTGCTCAGAAGTTCTGTATCTAGCAAAACCATGCTTCTAAGATGGAGAAGAAATTAACATATTTTCAGGTTTAAGGAAAACAAGTCTGCAATTAGAAGATATGGTATACAAAAATACCAAAAGGAATTTTCTGCACTGCTGGCAACTCTACACAAAGAAATAAGAATACTAATTTAAAACATGTTGAGGCCTTCAATATTATAAAACAAATAATAGTATAGGTAATAAGGCAGATAGGTCCTGATAGTGAGAGACATCAATACCTCACTCTCACCAATAGACAGGTTACCCAGAACAGAAAAAAAAAAAAGGTCATCAAAGAAACTTCAGAGTTAAGTTGTATTCTAGGTCAAGTGGTCTTAACAGACATATGCAGAGAATTCCATCCAACAGCTGCTGAAAACAAATTCCTCTCAGTGGGCAAGAAATAGTCTTAAAAATAGATAATATTTTGGTCCATAAAGCTAGTCTTACTAAATAAAAAATTATGTTTTAATCTTATCAGATCGTTGTGGAATAGAACTACAAATCATGCCAAGGAGGCCCTCCTCTTAAGACTCGCTGAATAATACAAACAGACTCCACCGGGAAAGAAAAGAAGAAGAAATCTCAGGGTTGGGTGGGAAGGAATAGACAGGTGGAGAGGATGCGTGTGGGAGGAGCTGGAGGTTGATACATTGAAAATATACTCTATGAAGTTCCCAAAGAATTAATAAAAATATTTTAGAAGAACAAAACAAACAAAGTAGAAATACGTAGCAAAGGAAACTACAGGAAATAGAGAACTACACTGAGAACAAGTAATTCGCCTGAATGACATTGAGCCATTGAAGAAAAGATGGTGGAATTTTTTTTTAATTGTTAGAATCAAAGTTTTAAGCACTATCAACCTCTGGAATAAAGCAAAAGGAGTAGGAAAGGGAATATTTATAACTAAGAGGACTAGTATTTAAAAAAAAATCAAGAGACTTCAAATAGCAGTGTACTTCCAGGTCTTAGAAAGACAAGAACAGATCCAAAAGCAGTATGCAAGAAATAATAAAAATCAAGGCAGAAAATAATGAATAAAAATTAAGAGAGTAATACCTAGGGACAATCAAACATAAAGATAGGTGTTTAAAAAGATAAAGAGTTATAAATCCATACACAAATCAACTGAAAGAAAGTAGAGAAAACCAAATTAATAAAATTGTATATAAATAAGGAGGCATTATCACAGATCTTAACAAAATACAGAGGATTAGGGAAAACATAGAAAAGCTATATTTCAAAAAATATAGAATAAATAAATAAATTACTAGACACATATGACCCACTAAAATTAAATCAAGAGGATATAAACAAATATGTCCACAATAAGCAATGCAATTCAGATAGTAATGAAAAAGATTTCTCAGCAGTGAAAATCTCAGAATTATTGGTATTCACTAGATAGATTCATGAGCTCTTTAAAAAAGATTTTTGTATACATGGTGGTATATGCACACGATTCCAGATATTCAAAAGGCTTAGACATGAGGATTGGACCAGTCTGCCAACCTAACAAGACCCTGCCTCAAAAATAAAGAAAAAAGTAGCTGTGGACGTAGCTCATGGACAGAACACTTGTATGGGCATGGGCTTAGGTAAACTGCTCAGTAGTGAGGGAAAAAAGAAAGGAAGGAAAAATTAGCACCAATTCTTCTCAAACTCTTCCATTAAAAAAAAAGTAGGAAACTCATTCTATGAAGCCAAAACTTATTACCCTGATGATATCCAGACAAATATGGTCACAGCACCAAGGAGAAAGAAAACTGCCAACCAGTTTCCCTGAAGAACACTGGTGACAAACTTCAAAATCAGTTATTTGTAAATAGAATCCAACAGTGTATTTAAAAGATCATGCACCATAATCAAATTATTTTCATTACAGGGATGGAAGGCTGATTTAACACAGTCAAATCAGTGTATGTCATGAACACTTGGTGATAGCAGTTACATGATCATCCCCACAGATGCAGAAGGACCTTTGACAGAATCAGCACATCTTCAGGATGCAAACGCTGAAGGAGCTCTAAGGAAGCATGAAATTGTGTCATTTACAGGAAAATGGATAACACTGGGGATCAACATGTTTAGGAAATAATTGAGACTCATAATGGCAGATACCACACTGTTTTCTCTCATATGTGGACTCTAGATTTAAATATAAATATTTTCTTGTCATATATAGTTATTTAAAATGCCTGTCATATATCTATATCACATACAGATATGACAAGAAGGGAGATTGTTTGAGGGGAAAGGACAATTTAAAGGGAGGGATGAATAAGCAAATGCAATGGCGTAGGAAAAGAAGTAGTGCATGCTTTCTCTCATGTAGAATTAATCTCTCTCCACCCCCTCCTCCTCTCTCTCCCATTTTCTCTCCCTCTCCCTTATGTGGGTATTCCATGGAAGCGGTAAGAGGCCTCATGGTGGGTGGTAGGCAGAGAAAACAGGATGAGGAGCAAATATGAACTAACTATAATGATCTATGTATATGAAAACATCATTATGAAGCTCATTGTGCATATGCTAACTTAATCTAAATATTGTAATGAAAAAACTATTGATGATCTATTACAGATTTGCTCCCAGAGAAAATAATCTTAAAAGTGGCTCCAAAGTATAATTAGGATTAGATCTTATTGTAAAATAATGATGCTAAAGTTTTGATGAAACTTTGTGTTTTATAAAGTTAAATATATATATATATAATAACATAAACAAGATAGTGATATTCCAGTCAATATAATTTGTTAAAGTCATTCATTAGCCAATTAAATTCATTCAGCAATTCAGTTGTTTTATATATAGTTTGTGTCTACTGGGTCTAAAACCCCAACAGTGAGCATATGACAATCGAGTTAAGAATACATGCTGGCCGGGCAGTGGTGGTGCATGCCTTTAATCCCAGCACTCAGGAGGCAGAGGCAGGTGGATCTCTGTGAGTTCGAGGCCAGCCTCAGCTACAGAGTGAGTTCCAGGAAAGGCGCAAAGCTACTCAAAGAAACCCTGTCTTGAAAAAACCAAAAAAGAAAAAAAGAGAAAAGAAAAAGAAAAAAAGAAAAAAAGAATACATGCTGCATAGCAAAATACGGAAGCAAACACACACAGTCCTGTTCTGCAATGCTAGGGGACTGTCATCACTACCGTCATGTATTTCAGAAGGCCATGTTGACATTGCCACAAACATTTAAGACAAATTTATATAAAAAAATAAAAGCATGTTGAAACAAAATGACCTTTCTATGTGGTTATAAAGTTTCCCTAGTAGACTGGAAATCTCTACTTCTAGCAGATAAAAGTCTCAGCACCAATTTTTTCAGAAGGACCAAATTTCATGTATTAAATTGTTGGAAATTTCTGGTCTCCCCTCCAATTTGATAACTTGATTATGTATTCATAATCTTTCTTCTACTAAACATAAAAACTCTTGCTTCATGATAGTTTCCAACTAGTAACTAAAGTCATTTATTTATAACAGCATGAGTGTCAAGGCAAAGCTATAGATAACTTTAGCAAACAAACTCTGAGGAGATCTTTTCATCCATGACACCAAGTGTTGCTTCTAATATTTACAATGGTATTTTAAATAGCTATGTAGTTTTGAAATAACTCCATTGCAATCAGTTTTCTATGAAGAAGAATGCATGAAAATAAGATGAGATGCCTAGCTGTGCATATTAAAGTCCAACACAGAAATCTCTAAGGATATTGAAAATACTATCAATTCTACTAAATGACTGCCGTAGTGCCTCATAAGCTATGCTGGCGTGTCTCGGTAAATCTGATTCTCAGTCATCAATGTATGCTTGAGGTAATAATTTTGAAATTTGAATTGATTTTGTGTAAATGTATCTTATACTACTTTCATGTGTGTACACACACACACACACACACACACACACACACACACACACACACACGCACACGCACACACAAACACACACCACAGTAGAGAAATACAAGAGAATGTTTTGAGGCGTAGGAACTAAAGAAGATTGTTTATTAATCATTATGTTCTTTTGGAGGGAAGACATTGTTCTAACAATGCTTTAAAACTGAAGTGTGTGTGAGTACTAGAAAGAAAAAGAATACTTATAAAAAGTACAAGTAGGAGCTGGGCGGTGGTGGCACATGCCTTTAATCCCAGCACTCAGGAGGCAGAGCCAGGCGGATCTCTGTGAGTTCGAGGCCAGCCTGGGCTACCAAGTGAGTTCCAGGCAAGGCGCAAAGCTACACAGAGAAACCCTGTCTCGGAAAACCAAAAAAAAAAAACAAAAAGAAGAGTACAAGTAGGGATAGCAAAAAAAAAAAAAAAAAGTACAAGTAGGGATAGCAAGATAGCTCATTGGGTAAGGGAGCTTGACATCAAATATGACTACTTGAGTTTAATCCCCTAGAGTCTAGGGCCCAGACCTGCATGGCAGAAGTAGGTAACTGATTCTAATAAGTTGAATGAATGAATGAATATATAAAAATGTAAATTTCTTTTCCCTTGCAATGTTTGTCTTCTCCCTAATTTTAAATAAATTGTATAATGAAGTAATTATAAAATTATGTTTTATAAATTTATAACCTGACTATAATAGCATGAAGATGAAAAGGAATACAGAAACATTGGAGAGCAGTTTTTATATACAATTAAAACTTGTATTAATCCTCATTATATAGCTTTTAAGTTAAAATATTATTATTCTCATGTCATACATTTTTAAAATTTGATTACAAAAGGAAAAGAACAACAAAAGAACTAAACTGGTATTCTAAAAAATATTTAATATAAAATAATATAGTAAGAGAGAGCTAGAAGGTTAAAAAAAAGACACAAGGCAGAAAGCAAAAGACGACAGTTTGTGTAAATCCTGTTTTTTAGTTAATTACATGAAACACTCAATTCAGAAGACGAAGATTATAAAATGTGTGCATGAAATGGTCCAAATACATGCTTTCTAATCTAGAGTCAGGCATGCTGCCATTGTACCATGAGGCCAGTCACACATGCTTTCTAAAGAGAGATGTATTCACGTCAAAGCACAAGATGGTCAGAAACCAAAGGATATATAAAGATACATCAGTCAAGAAATGGCCATAAGACAGTTAGCATTGCAATGTTAATATCAGAACAAAATAGACTTTAAAACAAACACACATACACAAAAAACTCTCACTAAAGTTAAAGGGGAGCATCCGCTAAGAATGAAAGGGCTCATCTATCAAGAAATACATTATGAATATGCATGTGCGTAACAGAACTCCCAAGTAAACAGCCTGGCAGAACTGAAGGAGAAAATGGGCAATGGTAGATACCATCTAAGTAACAGCTAACACAGCTAAAGAGAGGTCACATGGAATAAAAATTTGAACATTGTGAACGAACTGACCTAACAGACTTCTGAAGCATACTACCAAACAACTGCTGAATACACTGTTGTCCCCAGCAGCCATAGAGGGTTTCTCAGGCTCCAGGATAAACCACAGTACAAAACTCAGTGCGTGTAAAAGACTGCAACTATAAAATACACTTTCCAGCACAAGGAAATAATAGCAAAATACCACAGGAAAGAATTTTAGTAAGTTTCAAAATATGCAGAAATTAAACATTACCATCCTACATAACTGTTGTATTAAAAGAAAAAAGTCACTAAGAAAATTCAAAACCATCCTGGAGGTAAATCAAGCTGATGCCACAACATGATCAAATTTTAAGATTTCTCTAAAGAATTACCTGTGGGTAGACTTATTCTGTAAATTCATATATTATATAGGAATAAAATCAATAACCTAACTTCCTATTCTAAGAAACTAGAAAAAGTACAAAATAAAGGCCAAACAAGAAAAAGGGAAGAAATAACAATGATGAATGAGAAATAAATAAAATATAGAATAGAAATAAAATAGGGGAAACAATTGACCCCCAAATTTGTGTCATTGAAAATATATTTTTAAAAGTTAGAAGTTTGTATACAGTGCTTAAGAAACTCCCACTACCAGATGGGGCTACATCTCCCAATATAGGAGTAACTATACAGAGTACATCACACATGCTGCTGAATCATACCTGTCTGCATAGCTAGAATGTTCCCACTTTTTCATGACCTTTAGAGACAACAGATTTCTTTCTTACTATGTTATACATTTGCTCAGAGACAGACACTATAGCCAAAAATAGTACAGGGAGACGGCACCACTGCACCAGCTGGAAATAAACTCAACATTTCATTAAAAACTGATACACTGAGTCACAGCTACAACCAGAGATGGTTAATAAAGAATACAACAAATAGAAGTATCCATTTTACCAGATGTTCTGATCTCAACAGAAACACAATAAATATGAAAGGGGGAATATGATACTTGATAAAGATCATATTTCTATTGTAATATATTCAAAGATATAAAAATGGATAAAATGATTGATAAAGACTTCAAATGAGTGATTGAAAAAGAAATATATATGTTTATATATTAATATAGTGGCATATACACATATATAGAGAGATATATAGATGATGATAGATACAGATATAGATTTAGATTAGATATAGATATAGATAGATGCAGACAATCAATCTTGGACATGAAACATTATGCCAAATTGTCAAAGGTGCAAGGCAAGAAAGAATTTAAAAATCTGAAAGAGAACAGATCTAGGTCATACTTAAGGGAAATACCTAAGACTAACAGTATATTTCTCAGCAAAGCAGTACAGGGTAGGTGAGTATGGAATGATATATTTCAAGTCCTAAAGAAAAATAACTGCCAACCAAGGTTACTATATCTAAAATTACTAGAGGAAAGTATTAAGTATAATCAGAGCATGTGGAAGAAATAGAGTCTGAATATACAGTACAATGACCAATGAAATAAACAGTTGGCCCCTTGGGAAAAAAAAAGCAAAATTGTCCAATTTTATTCAGAGAAAGACTGCCAATAAACTTAGAGACAAAAAAAAAAAAAGAGAGAGAGATGCTGCAAGTAACACTACAGAAATTCAGATCGTTAGGGGTTACTTTGGAAAACTACATGCTAATTAACTTGAAAAACCTGGAAGAAATGGATGAACTTTTGGACACAAATAATCTGTCTTATTGAATCAAAAGACCACAAAATATGACTAGAATATAGCTAATAAGATTTAATCAGCTACAAAAAGTTCACCAATGAAGAGAAGCCCATGACTTAGATGGCTTCACTGTTAAATTTGACCTGATTTCTAAAGAAGAGTCAACAGACATATCTCCCAAACTATCCCAAAGAAATAAAAGGATGGGGAACTCTTTATAAGAGGTTAGCACTGCTTTGTTGCCCACACCTAAAAATAACACACATAAAATTAAACTACAGTTCAGTGCTACCGATGAACATAGATTCAAAGATCTTCAAGGTACTATCAAATAGAATTCAATAGCGTATTGAAAAGATGATGATGGTTACATTCTTGAGATGCAAAGACTGTTAATCATACACTAATTTATCATATAAAAGACTGAAAATTAAAAATATGTGATAACATATGCAGAAAAATAATTTAATAAAATTAGATATTGACTAGTAATAAAGATTACACATGGCAAGCCTATAGCCAACACCATATTGGAGATAAGAATGGATGGCATGGCCTATAGCGTTAGCATCAACACTCACTGCTTTTATCCTATCTATTACTACAAGCATTAGTCAAGGGATCAGTCAAGAGATAGAAATAAAAGTCATAGAATTAGTAGGGAAAGAGATCAATATGCCACTGTTTGTAGATGATATGATTGTATACATAGTAAAAGCTAAGGATTTCATCACCACTGAAAAGTGAATTCAGTAAACAGCTACACAGCAATAATGAGTTTGCTGAGAAATAAATCATAAAGGAAATACAATTTAAAGGAGACATATACACACATGCAAAACAATATAGAAATAAACTTAACAAGGACGTCAAAGACCTTTGCAATGAAAATTATGTAACAATGAATAAACTTAAGACACTAGAAGGTAGAAAGGCCAACTATGTTCATGGACTAGAAAAATTAATATTGTTAAAATATCCATACTACTCAAAGTGATATATGTATTGAATACAACATCCATCAAAATACCAATGATATTCCTTATATGACTAAAAAAAAATCCTAAAATTCATAAGGAATTCCAAAAGTTCCTGAATAAGCAAAGCAATCTTGAGTAAAAGGAACAAAGCTGGATGTATCATAGTATTTTATTTTAAGACATAGTACAAAACCATAGTAACAGTAAAGCATTGTATTGGCCCACGAACAAAGCACATAGACTAATGAAACAGAATAGAAGACATAAGACACATACAATGAGTTCTCAGTCTCCTGATTTTAGGCAAACATGCCAAAAATGTACACTGAAGAAGTGTTGGCCTCCTTTATAAATAGTCCTGGGGAAACTGTATATCTCTAGGAAAAAGATTAAATCTTGACACCTATCTATCACTTTGTACAAAAATCAATTTTAAATTGATCAAAAACCTTACATTCTACAACTACCAGAGAAAAGCATAGCTAAACAGTAAGATATTGGTGTATGCGATGATTTTCTGTGTAAGTCTGCAAAAAACACAGGGAAATTTTTAAATATTTACAAAGACTATTACAACATACAAAAAAAAATCCTTTTGTAGGATGAAACTTCTGCACTTCAGCAACAGATTCCTCCAATGGGAGAAAAACGTGTGCCATCTATATGAAAAGGGGCTAACATCCAGAACATATAAACAATGGCAAACAGGGAATCCAATTCACACTGCAGCCGGGCGTTGGTGGCGCACGCCTTTAATCCCAGCACTCAGGAGGCAGAGGCAGGCGGATCTCTGTGAGTTCGAGGCCAGCCTGGGCTACCAAGTGAGCTCCAGGAAAGGCGCAAAGCTACACAGAGAAACCCTGTCTTGAAAAAAAAAAAAAACCAATTCACACTGCATAGAAGATCTGAATAGACACTTTTCTGGAGAAGAAATAGAAAGGGTTATTAATTTATGAAAAACTACTCAATATCATTAGGCATCAGAAATCAAATCTATAGTGAGATACCATCTTACTCCAATTAGAATGGCTATGAGTGTTGGTAAAATAATGATAATAATAATAATAACAATATTAATAGTAAAACAAGATAACAAAAGGAGTTGAAAGAATTCATGCACACTTTGGTGTAAATGTAAACGAGTGCAGCCACTGTGGAAACTGCATAACTGAAAATAGAAATGTCATACAATCCAACTATGTCACTGTTGGGTACATATCCAAAGGAAATAAAATCAATATACAAAAAAGGTACCTACAGTCCTGGGCTTATTGCAGCATTGTTCCCAATAGCCAGGATATAACCTAAAGGTCTATGAACAGATGAATGGATAAATAATTCATGAAGCAGATTAACAACAGATGTGATCCATACACAACATGTTTGAAAATTTAACTCTGAACCCTATTAATTTCCACAATTAATGTGTGTCAATAAAAATTGTGTGTAGTTGGAAGTTTTCCTGTGTCCCTCATGGTCCGCAGCTACTCAGAGCCAAGTAAACACACAGAGGCTTATATTAATGCAAACTGCTTGGCCATTAGCTCAGGCTTACTACTGACTAGCTCTTACACTTGAACTCAGTCCATTTCTGTTCATCTATATGTTCCATGGTTTTACCTGTGTGCCATTACATGCTGCTCCCTGCACAGTAGGCTGGCATCTCCTGACTCAGCCTTCCTCTTCCCAGAATTCTCCTTGTCTGATTATCCTGCCTATACTTCCTGCCTGGCTATTGGCCAATCAGTGTTTTATTAAACCAGTATACAAAAGCATTATCCCACAGCAGTTGTGCTTGAAGAAATATTGGTGATGAAAATGCTCTTTTATTTACAATGATGGTTGAACAATTTTGTAAGTCTATTACATTTTTATTATACTTCCAATAGGAGGATAATATGATATGCTAAGCATGCTTTATTAAAATTGTTAACAAATGACGAATAAACATCAAGAACAAAAGAACATCAAAACTAATTAGTTATTAGCTAAATTAATTAACTTTTAATCCATGGTTAAAACAAACAAAAAAACAAAGAAATAATACCCAAATGGAAGAGGGGGTGTTACTAAGTACAAATACTATGAGTAATTTAATGACAGCAAGTTGGATAAGAAGTAAGCAGAAACATGTTCAGAGGTAAAGTATAGCATTATCTGGCAACTTACTCATTAACAGTTCTGTAAAACAACTGTATTTCAATGATTATTGGATATATATTCTTTTTTTCTCTCTTATTGAAAATAGATTCTTTTCTCATACAATGTCTCTTGTGTTTGAGAAGAAGACATAATTTTATTCTTTTTTTATATTTTCAGAACTTTCTTATTCTTTGGTAATTTCTTGCATGTATAGATGGAATTAAAATCCTCTCCACTGCTCACATTCTCATCCATCTCCTCTCATACCACATACCATCATATTTTCCTCCCAACTTCATATCCTCTTTTCTTTTTAATCCACCAAATTCTAATTGGAAGCATGTAGGGCTATCCATTGGGAAAATGAGCAATCTTCCAGGAGCCATACCTATGAAGAAGACTGATTCTCCCTCTCTCAGAACTACCAACTGCCAATAACTCTTCAATGGCAGGTAAGGCCTTCTGGACCCTTCCTTTGTCCAATGTAGAATGCTGTCTGCCTTGATTTTGTGCAGGTCTTGTGCAGGCAACCACAATTGCTGTGAGTATATGAGCACAACGGCTCTGTCATGTCCCAGGGACAGTTTTACAGCAGCTCTCCATGACCTTTGGTTCTGACTATCTTTCTGTTCCCTCTTCCATGATTTAAAGCTCACAGATGCCCACTTGGCAGCTGGGCACTCATTCTCTGTATTTTGCCCAGTTGTGAGTCTATTTGTTAACTACAATCCTTTGCAAAAAAAGCTTCCCTAATGAGGGAGTGGGTGCTGCATAGATCTATGGTTATAACAATAAGTTTTTGGAAGGAGGTTTGATACTATATCTGTTTAGCAAAATAATGGTACTTGGTTCATGCCTAGAGCCTATGAGCTCCCCAGCCATGATTCTTAGTCATATGAGTTTCTTCCTGTGGAGCAAGCCTTAAGTCAATTGTGAACCTGCCAGATGTTGGTTATCCCTTTAACATTCATGCAAAACAGCTGTTTTTAGTGAATTTGCGACCTCAGTATGTATAACATTTTAAAAAGAAAGAAAAATAGAAAAATGTTTCCATCTCAGGCTACTATTCTTTGCAAGGCTCACTAATTAAAAAAAAGAAAGACTGTCAAAGTTCAACCAACAACCATTTGCCTCTAATCCTAGTAAAATTCATTAAAGCACAATTTCTAAGACTTGCACATGAAAGTCTGACCTTGAGGTCTAGGATGAGGAAGAGCTTTAGAATCACCTTCATTTGTTTGGCTATGGAATGGATGACTCAAATGAAGAGGACGTCACTCTGGGTATAAAGAATAGAAGAACTGAAGTGCATGGGAAGTCACATTTTATGCAAAAATTGATCTTATTATGTAAGATTTGAATGGGTTTAGAGTAGAAAGAAAGACTGAAGGAGAGATAACGTGTTTAATTGTAAGAAAATGGGTGAGTAGGAAACTGAAAGATGAACTTGAAAGCAGAAGGTTTTAACTGACAAAGGAATTAACCTCAAAGATGTTGAGAAAGTAAGAGATAGTAGAGAAATAGTAGTAAGAACATTACCGCTAGCTATAAATAGACGCAAGAGATCGTGTGTTTGACTGGCATTATTCTCCCATTGTATTAACATTTCTGGGAGTCCATCACCATAGTCAGAAATCGAAGGAAGGTCTTTGTTGTCTAGTCTGTCAAGAAATTTAAGATGTAAACAAATAATGTTCTTTAATTTTTCTTTGATCCATAAAGGAGAATAACAGGGGACAATGGCCAAGCAATTGGGTTGCCATGATTTTTTTTTCACATGGGGCATTTAGAGCCCTAGATCCACACTCTCATCTGTTGCATGTTGTGTGATAAGTTAATTCTGCATGCCCTGTTTTGTTGAAAGAATAATATAAGGGCATCTTTCTTTAATACAAAATGTTTATGTTTATGCATTTACACACATACACATGCACTTAGCTAGGCATGGATTATATAAGTGCATATATCTATATATATGCAGAAATATGTGTGTGAGTGTGTGTATTCAGTCCACTATTTTTCAAATTATAAAATCAAACAGGATATATTCTACTAGAATAGGTTTCACCACTACTGAGAGATTATACAGTGGAGAGGACAACTATAACGCTAAGAGCAAGTAAAACTGAAATACATAGCTGACAAGTTGGGGAATATTGGGTGAGCCATTTACCCATGTAATTGTTAGCTCCCACTTAGAATTGAAGAGCCTTAACAGTTGGTAATTCACATTACTTTTTATTTTATTTAACTGTAACTATTTAAAATATAATCCACCATAGGAAACAATCTATCAATTTATTCCTTCAGTGATATGATATTAAACACAAAGAATTATATTTAGAACATAGATTCAGATATTGAGCCCTCTTAATTTTCTGGATTACTTTATAATTGTCTATTTGCTAACTTTAAATTAACTTTCCTTAATATGCACAGTACAATGAAGAGTATAAAAAGTGATTCTAGAAAAATATAGCCCAAGTGTTATCCTAATTTAATTTCCTCCTGTGGGTAAGTTTATTTCACTGTATCTTTTCACACACCAACCTTTTCAACACTAAAAAAAAATCTTAACCTATTAACTGAAATGTTCTCCAAGGCCTTTGGATTCCACCAAATTGTTATTGTTATTATACTTTAATTATTTACCACCAAAATGCGAGATTTTTATTATTTGTTAATACCTCATGTCATAACAAGATGCTACACTTTTATTTATCGTTTCTTTCTTACACTATACATTCTGTGGAAAGCTATTTCCCATAGCTTTGTCTGTGAAGATTCTTGTTCAGTTCTAACAGTCCCCTGATGTACACACATTGTCATTGTATACACACTCTATTGAGAAGAAAGAGAAATGGCTTGACATTCAGGTTTTTTTTTCCCCATAGATTAAATAGGGCACAAGAATCCAGCAACTTTGGAAAAAGTCAAGCTTCTTTTGCTTTAATGCACCCAGAAGATTTCAGATCAATACTTAGCATTAACGTTTTAATTGAGAATTAACATCATCGTAATTGGAAGTGAGGATCAGCATCCTGATGTCTACAAGGTGGTTTGGAGAAGAAGGTCATTACACTGCAAGAGCAAACACTGGAAAAGGAAGATACAAATCATTTGTTTCCTTGGGCAAGGACACAGTAAACACTTGGATTGGTGGTCAACTGTAATTTGCTTCTAGAGTCAGAAACCGGCAACATTGCACTTAGGATTTATAGCAGAGCACACTGTCCAAGTGACTTTGAAAGCAAAGGATAACAGAATAAAGGGAAACTTCATTAGTTCTGAAAGAGCTGGGGTATAAGGACTTTTCCCCCAAAGCACAGAATGTACTACTGCCTCTTCCCAGCATACCCCTCCAGCCAGTTGTTATCCTCAGCATGTTATATTCCTAAATAAACACCCTCTGCAAAAGTCAAACACATTTTAGTCTAGGTTCTAAGCAATGTTTTATTATTTCCCTCAAAATTTCAAGCCAATGTATTCCTAACCTGAATAATATAGACATTTCTTTCTCCTTTTGATGGAATGAATGTTCTAAAAAATACGTTGTTATTTATTTGCTTCCAGTACTGGAAATATTCAAGAACTTCTCCAAATTCCCTAGAACACAGGAAAACGCCTCCTTCCATTATCCACCCCGTCTTCCAGTACCAGCCTAAGGCCCACCACCAACTCTTGCACTTTCAGGGAATGAATGTGCTTTTCAGATTTAGCTCCTTGGTGAAGTAAAGAGAATTTACGGGAAGGGGAACTTCTGTAGGAACCATCATGGCAGAAATCTCTTTTTCCTCGTTTATTGGAATTGAAAGTCTGCACAAGACGCGCCCATTGGGTTGTTTTCCTAGATGTCCCCTGAGCCAAGAGAGGACCCAGCCAGTGAGGCACCCTCAGCTCGGCCCCGCAGGCCACAGTCCCCAACCTTTACCCCCTTGTCAGTACAATGTGCAGAACTGGGGCTCAAAGCAGTGGCCTCAGCATTGCTTTCCACACCCCGTGAGTCTAAAGCTTCCTTCCTTGTCCTGGAGGAAGGGCCCTTGTGGAAGCAGAGTTTGAAAAGCCCCAGCACTGTCATGGTCAAGATCACCAACACTATTACTGCTATGCTCACAAGTATGAAGACCACGGTGGAGGAGTCAAAAGTCGGGGAAACAGAGGGGGG
>CABHPH010161135.1:0-13087 GCA_902168325.1 Peromyscus nudipes
TGAAACCTTCCAGCCTTGATGGAGGAAGTGGGTTGCTGGGGAATGGACCTTGGAGCTTTAGAGCCCAGCCCCACTTCCTGTCTGTTTTCTGCTTCCTGGGTAGAAACGCACTGTGACCAGTTCCTTCATACCCCAGCCACCACACCTTCCCACCAGGGTCAGCTGTGTGTACCGGATTCCCAGCCACCACACCTTCCTACCAGGGTCGGCTGTGTGCACTGGATCCCCAGCCACCATGCCTTCCCACCAGGGTCAGCTGTGTGCACTGGATCCCCAGCCACCACGCCTTCCCACCAGGGTCATCTGTACTGAATCTCCCCAAACCACAAGCCCAAACAGCCCTTCCTCCGTAAATCGCTTCCTGCCAGGGGTGTGGTCACAGCAGTGAGGTGAGTAGCTAATACACCAGGCTCTCTTCCCTATCAGACTCCATCTCCTTGCCACCTCCGTTTTAAAGATTCTTAGTTTTGTATGTTTTGCCTGCATGCCTGCCTGTGCACCACATGCATGCCTAATGCCTTGGAGGCCAGAAGACAGGGTTGGATCCCCTGGAACTAGAGTTATAAGACATTTGTGAGCTGCCATGTGGATGCTAGAAATCAAACACAGGTCCCTTAGAAGAGCAGCCATGCTCTTAGCCAACGAGCCATCTCTCCAGCCTCATTTTCACCTCCTTTGCCACCTGAAGGACTTCATGCCCTGCCCTTCCCTGCTTCCCACAAGCCTCCCTGAGGGCAGCTGTCTGAGGGCAGGACCGTAAACCACCAGCACTAACCTGGAGGTAGAGAACATCTCTCTCCTGTGACGCCCAGGCTCTGAGTCCTGCTGCCCGGGATTTTCTGCCCTGAGAGAGCAAAGCAAACAAGCGTTATTATTTTTGTGTGAGCGACATCGCTGTGCTCTGGGCCTTTGTGGGGTATGACTGGGAAGGACAGGGCTTTGTGCTTGTGGTCACGGTGCCTCAGACATGGGTCAAGACCGCTGGCTCTGTTTGGTCAGGCGGGACACTAGAAAGTAGACAGGACCAAAGGAAGGCGAGAGGAGGCTGGGGTGCTGTTCTTTAATTGGGGTGGTGGGTGATGGCCATGTGTGCTGTACCAGCTTGCCTTCACCAAGAACATCCCAGAAAACAGTTGGGATTTCCGGCCCTGATAATCAATTTGCTGTTTGTTTTCCTGGAATCAGTTCTGTAAGCATCCCCATAGGAGTGAAGGTGTTCTAAAGACATTCCCTGCCCCCGCTGCCGGGCTATCAAAACAATGATTCTCCACAGAATCTTGTGCTGGGAGAAGGAAAAGGCTGAAGCCTGGTGCCAACCAGCTGGGGAGCTGGTCTCCTGGGAGGTTTCACGGGGTTCTGACCACTTGTCAGACCCTTGCAGGGAGCCTGGAGCTGAGACAGTGGTGGGTCAGCAGTGAACAGTGTAACGGCCCTGGCAGAAATGGAGACGTTCCTTGGCTGGTTGGTTGGTTTTCCGAGACAGAGTTTCTCTGTATAGTCCTCACTGTCCTGGAACTCACTCTGTAGACCAGCCTGGCCTCGAACTCAGAGATCTGTCTGCCTCTGCCTCTCAAGGGCTGGGATTGAAGGCATGCACCACTACACCCTGGTTGAAGACATTCTTTAGAGATATTTGTGTCTCTCAACTGGACTATCAGACTATTGAAACAATCATACCAAACCATCACCAAAAAATAGTAATTTCCCCAGGAATCTAATGCTAAGAGAAGGCAAAGGTCCCAGATAGAGGGATTGTTGTTTCCTGGGGAGGGATTCACAACCTGTCAGACATCCTTACAGGAAGAGACCATAGCCGGGACTAGACTGGGTCAGTGGTTGGCGGGACTGCTTCGATGTGCCCTGGCCCTCTTTTTAATCTTTAGTCTCGATCCAGCACGGTGGCCCACGTGCCTTTAATCCCAGTGACCCCAGCACTCTGGGGGCAGAAGCAGGTGGATTTCTGCCAGTCTGATGCTGTCTACATAGACAGTTCTAGATGGGTCATGGCTACATGAGACCCTGTAGTCAGAAGTTTTCCTGTGTCCCACCCATCCCACAGCCACTCAGACAAGTAAACACACAGAGGCTTATATTACTTACAGACTGTATGGCCTAATGGCCCAGGCTTCCTGCTAGCTAGCTCCTATAACTTAACTCATTTCTGTTAATCTATAAGTTGCCACGTGGCTGTGGATTACCGGTATTTTCACATCTTGCTTCTCCTGGCAGCAGCTAGAGTCTCCTCTCTCTCTCTTTTCTTCTTCCTGTCTATCTGCTTGAATTTCCTGCCTGCCTCTAAGCTGCCTTGCTATAGGCCAAATGGCTTTATTTATCAACCAATCAGGGCAACACATATTCACAGCATACAGAGAGATATCCCACAGAAAAGACCCTGTCTCAAAAATTATATATATATATGTAAATCAGCCCACGAGCCCTCAACCCTACACAGAGAACTAAAGTCAACTAAGGAATGCTGAGAACAGAAGAAATTGTCTTCCCCAGGAAAGAGCACAACAATTGGTTTTCCAACACCAAATGGTCAGCCTGGAAAACATACATACATACAAGTAACGTTATACAGACTGAACAGGTTGTATTTATGTATTTAGGAATATATATGTGTATACACATACATATGTAACAACACTTAATGAAAAAAGAGGTCATGAATTTGAAAGAGATCAAGAAGGGGTATGTGGAGGGTTTGGAGGGAGAAAAGGGAGGGGGAAATGGTGTAATTATAATTTCAAAAAATATAAGAAGGAATTTTTAAAATCATAAAATTTAATCCCACTTCAGGACCCCAAAGATGGATTTAAGGGGGTGAGGACTGGATCTCGTCATCTCTCTTCCCAATGTGGCCACTTTGGATAAATCTCCTTTTTCTGCTTTTTACTCTTAATTTAATTGGCTTCTCGGAGACAGCTGGCTGAACTTGCTTTCTTGGGGTACAGACTGTGACTCCAATTTTGGTAACAGGGACTACACCTGACCAGATGCTCAACAATGCATATCTCCTGCCCTCTGGTTAAACATAAACCTCATGTCAGGACCCCAGGGATGGACTTGGGGGAGTCACTGGCCTGGACCTCTTGATTTGTTCTTCTTCTCGATGTGTTCTCTGCCTTTTACTCTTTCTTGGTTTTACTTTAAATTGGTCTACCGAGGCTGGATGGCTGAGCTTAGCCTGTTATGGCTGCCGGTATAACTCTGACTGTTAAGACTCCTGTATCAGTTGTGGCCAGCCATGACCAGGAAAAAAAACAAACAAACAAACCACTCTGGGTTTCAACCACTGGCAGCAAGTTGACAATTTATTGTTATCAGAATTGGTTCCAAGTGAAGGACCTAGGACTTCAGAGCAGCCTCCGCTGAAGATCTGGAAGCTTCCTCTTTGGCTTTTTAAAAAGGCTGCAGATATCCTGGCAACCCCCCCTCCCACCTTGACTTGCTTGCCAAGGTGGAGAACTTCAACTCCAAGAAACAGCTCAGCTCCTGCAGCCCTCCCGGCAAGTGTTTCCATCTGCCGTTCAGGGTGTCCCTAACCATCTGCAATGAGTCCTCCTCTTCTGGGCTGTTAGGTTCCCAGAGAATCCAGCAAGTTCGTCACACGCACACACAAGGAGATGCAGAGAGTGGGAAAAAGCTGAGTGCGTGCGTGCGTGCAGCAGAGGGTGGGAGGGGGTGAGAAGCTCTGGTTTCTTCTGGAAGTCAATTCTGTGGCTCATTAATTCTGAAAAAATGAAGAGATGCAAAGGGTATCTTTTCAGAGAAGCAGATAACTGCGGATTTCTTCCTCTTTTTCAAAGGATTGTATAAGTCCCTCTTCTCCTTGCTGGGACAAAATGCCAGACAAGCAGTAACTAAGAGAGGACCGGTTTATTCTGGCTTGCACTTTGACAGGATGCAAGCCATCATGATGGGGAAGGAATGGTGGCCGGTCACACTGGGCATTTAAATGAAAACCGACAGCCATGGTGGTGCACACCTTTAACCCCTGCACTCCGGAGGCAGAAGCAGGTAGGTCTCTGTGAGTTTGAGGCCAGCCTGGGCTACAGAGTGAAACCCTGTCTCAAAATAATAATAAGAATAATTAATAATAATAATAATAATAAATTATGCTTTTATTCATAATAGTGGCTGGTGGAGGGATTTGAGATACCATATCAGATCAGTGACCCTGGCCTGAGTGAGTCCTGTCACCATTCCTATTACAGAAAACCAAAAATATGCTTCCCTGCTGGGCACGGTGACGCACGCAGGCAGATCTTTGAGTTTGAGGCCAGCCTGGTCTAGAGTTAGTTCCAGAACAGCCAGGGCTACACAGAGAAACCCTGTCTCGAGAAAACAAAACAAATGTGCTTCCCCAAATATGGTTATAGGAGACCAGAATTCCCACCCCAAGATACACCCTTTGGCAGAGAGATTGTTTTAAGCTGATAATTCTGAGAGACAGCAGGATGGATAAAGCTCTGGAAACAGGGAAGTTGCCCCTTGGGAAGGACAAGGTACATCTACAAAGGAGATCTAGCCTGGCGTGGTGACACACGCCTTTAATCACAACACTCAGGAGCCAGAGATAAGTGGATCTCTGTGAGTTTGAGGCCAGCCTGGTCTACAGAGCGAATTCCAGGATGCCATAGTTACATAGTAAGGCCCCGTGTATAAATAAATGAATAAATAAGCAATAGATGAATGGAATCTGTCGTATGGATAGCTCATCTGTGATGAGAAAGCTGATGGTATGTTGCGGCTTGATGCTGAAATGTGCCCCACCGGTTCGTGTGCTGGTACTGTTTTGGAAGACTGTGGACTCACCGGGATGTAGGACCGGTTGATGTATGAAGGATGTTAGGGGCAGGCCTCGAAGGTCCAGTCCTGCCCTGCTTCTGGTCCTTTCTCTGCTCTGACTCAGCACCATGTAAAGCGCTCAGCGGCGAGCTCCGTGGACAGAGCTGCTTCCGCTGCTACGCTTTACCCACGATGGTGGACAAAGCCCTGAACAGGGACCTGAATAAACAGCCCTTCCCTTACGTTCTTTAGTCAGGTATTCTGCCTGGCAACAGGGGAGGCAACTGTTACACCACAACACAAGAAACCCACCAATGAGAAGGCACATCTGAACATTGCCTGGCTTCCTGAGCTTCCTACCCGATGACCCCATAACAGGTCATTGGCAGACCGTGGAACTTAAGCCTAAATTCTAAGCCATTCCTCAGGGGTTTGCTCCTTTCTCTGGACATCCTGCATGCAGACACGAGGCATATTTGCTAATACAAGGAGGCCCTAGAACTCACAAAGAGCGGAGGCATTTTTTTTTCTCATACATTATGTCGTCTAAAATGGATTTCTACATGTGGTGCTTGAGTACATGGAATGTGCCCGGTCCAGGTTGGGATGCGATGCACTCCGAGCGTAAAACACATCAGATGTCAGAGACCGACTGTAGGAGGAAATGTAAAATGGTTTTTCAGTAATTTCTGTATCGGAAGCTGAGGGAAATTTTAGGCATATTGAGTTAAATGTATTATTAAACATAATTTCCATCTTAGGCATGATGGCACGTGCCTAGAATCCCTGTTCTTGGATGTGGAGGCTGGACAAACAGGAGGTCCAAGGCATGGCCAAGATCATCCAACGCTTTCAGCATTTGGAATCTCACCCTCACCCTGATGTCTCTCCAGGCCTCAGAAACAAGCCTGTGCGGAGCTGCACTGATCTGCGGGTCCATCCATTCCTCCTGAGGGGTGTGTGTGTGTGTGTGTGTGTGTGTGTGTGTGTGTGTGTGTGTACTCAAGACTAAAACTAAAAACAAACAAAACCAAACCAGGGCTTGTAAAATTCTTGCTCTAATTAGGTGCCCTCGAACCTTCATTTAGAAGAGCAGACCAGCAGGAAGGCCAGGCCTGACTCTTTCACCCTGACCCAGGGTCGTAACTTAGCCTCATGGCCTTTCAACAGAGAAAGAACATCCCGCCATTGGGATGTAGCCACGTCCCCTCTCTGGGCATCACCATTCACTCCACTAGCTCACATGCAGTACTCAGTATGTTCAAAGCCCAAAGATACAAAGACTGTATTCATTAACTGCCCATCGCTATAACAACATACCTGGAGAATTAACATATGCAGTTCATTTGACTCATATTTTGGAGATTCCAGTCCATAATTGATTGATCCCATTGTTTGGGACTTGTGTTGAAGCCATGCATGATGGTGGGACGTGTGACCAAGCAAAGCTCTCTGACAGCACTAGTGTAGTGAGGAGGAAAGAGAGGGTTGGGATCCCATAGTCCTTGGCTAGGGCATTCCCTCAATGACCTGTGAATCTCTCCTGGACCCCCCCTACTAGAGGCCCCACCACCTCTTGATAGCACCTCCTGAGGACCAAGCCTCTGACACATACATGGGCCTTTGGGGGACATTCAAGATCTATACTAAAGATAATAAATGTATCAAAGTCTGTCCTGAGGAAAAGGCCGGGCCTCCCACAGGTGGCCTGAGTGCTAGGTAGACCACTCCTGTTCATCCAGAGAGCAGGACTGGTCGTCAGTCTGGGCTTAATGACAGTTTTCCTGGGGACCCTCCCGGGAGGGTCCCCCAAACAGCATTCTGGGGGTGGATGAGTGGCAGCTAGCTGAAAAGATGTGGGAGTGAGGAGGCTCTCCAGGCTGTGGGAACAGCTTGAGCAAATATACCAAAGCAAGGCACAGCTTGATGGGGCCCAAATGATGCCCCTGGTGCTGTTCAAGCTAGAAATTCAGGGGCAGGAGAGGATAGAGGAGGCTTGGCTCCAGCGTGCCACTCAGGCCTCTAGCTGGCTTGCTTCCTGTTTCCTCTGCTATTTCCTGTGTCTTCCTTCCCTTTTCATGGTGTAGCAAAGGTGCTAAAATCGTGTTTGAGGGCCTCCCACCCACACCCCTCACAGTCATCATCTGTGATTTGTCTGTGGGCCCCTAAATACTGGGAACATCTGCACGCAAGCAGGAAGCCAGCTCTGCTTGCCTTCTAGTGGACAGAGCTGGGCCTGGGCCTGACCCTGCTCAGGAGCTAAGCGGCTGTCACCGGCTCGCTCATCTTGAATAAACCCGATTTCCTCATCTGGGAAATGGCGTCCACCAGCGTTTTTCTCTCCATACAACTTTAGTGAAGTTGTAACTCGAGGAACACGAACTTGCATAGCTTGTTATTTTGAGTGACAGAATGGTGTACAAAGTACAAATACTGTCTTTGGAGGCAGATAGCCTAGGCTTGTTTGTTGGTTTGGTTTGGTTTGGTTTAGAGACAAGCTGTCATACAGCCCTGCTGGCCTCAGACTCATGTAGTATATAGATAACTATGATCTCGAATTGCTGATCCTCTGCCCCGGCTCCTCAGGCGCTGGGATTACCAGTGTGCACCACCATACCAGCGACACAGCATAGGTTAGATGCTCAGCTCTGTAATTTACCTCATAACTTTTAGGCGGATTGCCTAACCTCTCTGGGCCTCGGATTTCTCATGTGTAAAAGAAGGAATATACTTCACAGGTCGGTTGCATTATAAAATTCATGTAAACTGCCCCAAACAGGTTCTCATACACAGGAAATTTTAATAAAACTTTAATCATTCTCGTCATCCTGGCTTGGGATGTTGGGGGGTGGTACAGGTAGCAGGGGCAGGGCCTTGAAACTGTTTGGCTGAGGTCAGCAGAGTGGACATGGTCCCCCAGTAGTGGTCAGGATCCTAAGTGACTGTTCCACCTGCCACTCAGTGGCCTTAAACAGTTCCTTCATCCCTGGGTCTTAATTTCTCTTCCCTGAACGGAGACCAGGAAGAGGACTTCAGGCACAAAGTCCTGGTCTGCAGGGACTGGGACAGACGTAGGGGACTCCATGACAAAGCAGAATTGTGAGGTGCATTCTGGAGTACCCCAAAGGTGTGCCAGCAAGCAGGAGTACCGCTGGCCTGGTGACAGACACCCACCTGCTTTTCTCCTTAGGGGAGGGGCACCGTTCTGTGTCGGTTGGAGGAAGGGCAGAGTCCCAGCCTCTGCCACCCCTCCACGCCCCTGCTCCATGCCAGTGTGCAGCAGGGTGGCAGAGCTGGCTCCGTTTTTGCTAAACGGTCTCATCCACTGCAGAAACATCAAATATTCATGCTGAGAAAGCCCTGGAAAGCTTCTGCGAATGCCTCCCTAGGCAGCAACTGTGCCAGAGCCTGGGATCAGGAAAAAGAGTCACCTCCTCCGCTTGGGAAGCTGTGCTGGAGAGCGGGACACAGCTCTCAAGAGGACTAGCAAGCCCAGAGTGCTCTGAGAAACGGTTCCCTCTGAGGGACTAAAGGATGGCCTGGCTTGGGGTTACAGGAGGGCTCTTATGAGAGTCTGGCATCCATGAGGACCTAGAGGATCCAAAAAAAATGCAAAGTGGGAGGTGAACTGCCTCCAGGGGGGTAATCTGTCAGGTGAGCCAGAGGAAGGTGAGGTCAGGGGTTGAGGAAAACCATAAAGGGTTAGATGAGTGGGGTGGTGCACCTCTAAATCTCCACCTTGGGAGGTAGAGGTAGGGGTATAAGGTCATCCTTACCTACAAATAAATAAATAAATACATTTTTAAGGCCAAGGCCAGCCTGGTTTTTATAGTGAGACCCTGTCTCAAAAGAAAAGAAGTCGGAGGGCAGCCTGGTTTAGATGGCCATCTAAGACCTTGTCTCTAATAACAACAAAGGGAAGGTGTTGGTCTAGAGCTTAATGTGCGGAAGTTTTGCCATTTCTTTTTCTGTTGTTTAAACAGTGGGGCAGGCAGTGGGAACTGGAGAGTCGGAGGGAAGTTGGAATAGGTAGCCAACCCCACCAAATGAGAATATCGTCAAAAGCCCCAAGGACACACCAGGCTGGGAACCAGGTATTTAAGAGCTCAAGGTGTTGGGTCAGAGTATGATCAAAACTCTGGCATCTAAATGTCAGTTTCCTGCTGGGACCCTTACAATAGCCCTTGAGACAAATAGCAGTGTGGGGTGTGGGGGGTTTACTGTTTAGTTTGCTTTCACACTGCTGAGGATTGAGCCCAGTGCCTTGGACATACTAGGCAAGTGCTCTTCTACTGAGCCACATCTCCAGTTGGCGTCACTCGACTTTTCTTTTTAATTATTTATTTTATGACTATCAGTGTTTCGTCTGCATGAATGCCTGCACATCAGAAGAAGGCATTGGATCCCCTGGGGCTAGAGTTACAGACATTTATAAGTTGCCATGTGGGTGCTGTAAATTGAACCTGGATCCTCTGGAAGAGCAGCCAGTGCTCTTAACCACGGAGTTGCTTGCAAGAGCAAAAATGACTCAAAAGATAGGTGTATAACCAGAGCCCACCCCTCATGGGTGACTGTTCACAGAAGCTGGAAACCTGGAACATCTCGTACGTAGGCACCTTGGGATGACGGAGGTGGTCCAGGCAGGTGGACTGATCTCTACTTCTTCTAAGATGGTCTGGTCTGAGCCTCTTCTAGGTAGTCCAGTTTATCTGAGAATGTCTTTCAGTGATCCTTTCTGCTTATATGCACTTGGGGAGGGAGGGGCCTAGTGAATCAGGTCAGTTTCGGGAACTTCCTGAAGCTATTTTGAGTCGTTACTTGCTGAGTTTAAGGAGCTTCCTGGTAGGATGGAATGTTTCCCCTCCCCTTGAAGCATCCTGTTGATTCACCTTCCTGTAAATATTCTGTCTTGCACACGCCTTTAATCCCAGCACTTGGGAGGCAATGGCAGAAGAATCTCTGTAGTCCTAGGCTAGCCTGATCTACAGAACTAGTTCCAGGAAAGCCAGGCTACACAAAGAAATCCTGTCTCAAAAAACAAAAATATTCTGTCTTAAATGTAGGGTCCTTAGATCCCTCCAAATGACCAGAAGATACCTGATATGCAATAAGGAAAGTAGCTTTATTCTAAAAAAAAAAAAAAACAAAAAAAAAACAAAAAAACAGCATGTTGGGGTCCACCCAAAATGGCTTTGACCCCCGGAGAGGGTAAGGCAGCCCCTTTTAAGCCTCCTTAGGGAAATTCCAGATGGGGTTAAGTGTACTTTGAAGTGATTGGGTATAGACCCTTATTGGTACAGCAATCATGTTATGATTAGCTCATGACATTTGGTTAGCAACTGTGGTTGCTGTGTCAGGGGTCTGTCTGTCTGCTGTGTCGGGGATCTGTCTGCTGTGTCAGGGGTCTGTCTGTCTGCTGTGTTGGGGGTCTGTCTGCTGTGTCAGGGGTCTGTCTGTCTGCTGTGTTGGGGGTCTGTCTGCTGTGTCAGGGGTCTGTCTGACAAAATATCAAGAACAGTTCCTGCTTGTGGCCAGGTAGGACCCTGATTGGCTACCAGACTGCATGTCCTTCCTGAGGGTCTGGTTGAGTCAACATAGGATGGTGGGGTAACATGGGGCAGAGGTCTTAGCAAACTAGCCCCTGGGAAAAGACAACTGGCCTTGGTCCCTTCATTAAACATGGGACATCAGGAGACCAGGCACTAAAATGGCAGCCTGAGGCTCAAGACACAGGCCATTCACATCAAAAGGGCTTACGGTGATGTAGTCACCGGCTGAAACCAGGCTCACAACTTGCCAAGGAACTTTGGACATCGTGTTGGGTGTCAGCAATAAGACAAAAATGGAAACGTTGAATCCAGGAGTAAACCCTGTGTTCCTTCAAAGTCCCTCCATCCTCCACTGCTACCAAGGATTAACACTGTGGTCACTGCAGGAGAAACCAGCTTAGAAGATCTAGTTCAATGTCACAGGGATGAGCACGGAATGTTGATTTAGCACTAAGATGCAATAATCAATAATCAACACAGCAGACTTTAGAATGGCCGGAATAATCAGGTCAGGGGTGTAAAAGAAGATACAAACGCAATGAATAAACAAAGGAGGAATCTCAGCAGAGAAATGGATATCATAAAGAAAGACCTGAGTGGGATGAGGCCTCTCAACTTGAGAGGGACAGGAAGCTTCCCCATAAGTTTACAAGATAAATGGGGGTGGGGTGGGGGCCGAGTCATCATCACACACAAAAATTAACTCAGACAGTTCAGGAGCCTAAACAGGTCTAAAGAGAAAACTAGTGTGACCTACTTTCTAGGAGGAAATCTTCCATATCTCAAACTAGGCAAATACTTCTGAAACAGGGTTCAGACAGTAGCAGCTGGGGCTGGAGACCATTTCCGGCGCTCACAGAAGGCAGCTCACAACCTGCAGGGCCTCTGATGCTTCTGGCCTTCATGGATACCTGCACATGTACGTGCGCGCGCGCGCGCGCACACACACACACACACACACACACACACACACACACAATTTTATTTTGTTTTTTTATTTATGTACATTGGTATTTTGCCTGCATTTGGGTGTCGGGTACCTGGAACTGGAATTACAGACAATTGTGAGCTGCTTTGTGGGTGCTGGGAATTGAACCTGGGTCTTCTGGAAGAATAGCCAGTGCTCTTAACCGCTAAGCCATCTCTCCAACACCTCCCCCCACACTTAACAATAAAATAAATCTTTTTTTTAAAAGAAAGAAAGAAAGCAATAACCGTAAAAGAAGTTGGTAAATGTTGACTTCCTAAAACTTGGAAACTTTTGTTTATCAAATAACATTAATAAACCAGACACGTGGTAGAGCTCAGAGGCAGATGGATAGATGCTGAAGGCCAATATCAGCTGCATAGCGAGTTAGAGGCCAGCTGGAGCCATGGGACACCTGTCTCAAGATGACAAAAATAAAGAAAAAGTAGGGGATACAGTGTATAAAGGAAACCTTCCCCCACCATTGTGAGGGCTTCCCATTCCTGAGTGTGTACAATAGCATGGTTCCAGTTACCTGTCGTCTATCATGGTCTAAAAATAAAAAATGAAAAGGCCCAGAATAAGTAAATTATAAGTTTCATGGTCTTTTTCTTTGCATGTGCTTGGTGAGTGCTCTGCTTGCTAGAATAGCTTGCTGTCTTTCTTCTTCTTCTTCTCCTCCTCCTCCTCCTTCTCCTTCTCCTCCTCCTTCTCCTCTTCCTCTTCCTCCTTCTCCTCCTCCTCCTCCTCCTCCTCCTCCTTCTTCTCTCTCTCTCTCTCTCTCTCTCTCTCTCTCTCGACACAGGGTTTCACTCTGTAGCCTAGGATGGATTTAAAAAAAAATCACAGTAGTCCTCCTGTCTCAATCTTCTGATGCAGGGATCATGGGCATGTACCATCATGCCTAGCATGCTTCGTGTTTTTGAGACAGGGCCTCATTATATTACTGAAGCTAGCCTCAAACTCCTGGGCTTAGCAATCCCTCCTACTTACCCTTCACAGCAGCTGGAAGTTCAGGGTCACACCACCAGGACCAGCTCAAGTCATAAACTTTAAATTGCACTTTTGCCTGAGTTGGTAGTGACCATATTGTTCTGTCCTGTTCCATATTGTTCAGGATACAAGTCACCTGTCATTCCCTCTGTCTATAGTGCAGCCTACCCACTGTTGATTACTGTGGTGGCTTGAAAGAAAATGGCCCCCACAGGGAGCGGCACTATTAGGAAGTGTGGCCTTGTTGGAGGAAGTGTGTCACTGTGGTCTGTCTCTATTTGAGGTCTCTTTTGCTCAAGCTTCCCTCCGTGTAACTGTCAGTCAACTTCCTGTTGCCTGCAAAACCCAGGACTCTCAACTGTCCCTCCAGCAAAGGACTGCCTGCATGCTGTCAGGCTCCCCACCGTGATGATAATGGACTGTAAGTGAGCCCCCTCAATGAAATGTTTTCCTTGTAAAAGTTGCCGTGGTCATGGTGTCTCTTCACAGCACTAGAAACCCTAACTAAGACAATTACTTACACACTCAAGGGACCAGATGGCTATTTCAGCATCACAGTGCTTGTGCGCAGTTATCTCAAATAAAATGTCCAGATATTTTACTTACTGATCATCTCAAATTACTAGAATAGTGATGGTTCAATTGGTTATGACCAAGGGAAGCGGCAAAGTGCTTTCTTGGAGTGAAGAGGTTTAAGTTCTCAACTTGATATGGGAAGGAAAAGAACATAAGATCTGGGGCTGGAGAGGTGGATCAGAGGTTAAGAGCAGTGACTGCTCTTCCA
>CABHPH010161135.1:13487-42068 GCA_902168325.1 Peromyscus nudipes
TTTATTTATTATGTTTACAGTGTTCTGTTTGCATATATTCCTGCAAGCCAGAAGAGGGCACCAGATCTCATTACAGATGGTTGTGAGCCACCATGTGGTTGCTGGGAATTGAACTCAGGACCTCTGGAAGAACAGTCAGTGCTCTTAACCTCTGAGCCACCTCTCCAGCGCCCGGAACCCACTTTTATAGATTCCCCGACACATGCGCATGTACATAGATTACGTGTTCATGCTGCGTGCAAATTATGTGATCACGCAGCACACGTATTACATAGGACGTAAGGCCCTGGGATGACTAAGCCAACTTGCCAGCACACGTGAGGTCATGTAGCTGGGGGAGTGGCTAGGAATTCTAATATTCAGGTCCCAAAGAGGATGTGTGGAGTTGGCTGGGGAGGAGAAGGAGACAGACACGATCTGAGAGTGAATCGGGATGGCTGCCAACAGCCTTTACTTGAGAAAAGATTACACCTTTTATACTGTACAGTTGCACATAGGATTAACCGGGAGACAAGGGGCAAGTGAGCTGGGCTGTGGCTTGAGATCAGAGTTGAGGAAGCTAGCCTTGACCTTGACAATAGGCACCAGTCATATGTTAATGAAGGGCCTCAAGTTCCTCTTGCTAGAGATAAGAAGAGATAAGAATAACTGCTTTATCAAGCAGGAACTTTCCTCAAGCTCCCAAGGGAATGGAGACCCTTAATCCAAATGCCTGACCTTGGGAAAAGGATTTCTGGGGAGCAGACATTATATTACAGTTTCTTAGTCTTACTATGTGAGCCTGTCCCCTCATAAGGCTCCTAAAAGGGAAGGTCCTGATACCTTACTCTTTTCCCGTTATACCGTACCATTCTGATTTCTCTATATTTATTAACTGAATTCTTGCCGTTAATGACCTCAGGCTCTGGATCTGAATTGCAGGCATTTCATCCTTGGGATCAGGTGTGTCTAGTAAATCTCTAACTTTCCAGTTCTTGGTGTAATTAGGAGGACACAGTAGAATGCCTGGTTCTGTGGTGGGGGGGATTTTTTTCCTAAAAAATTATTTTGTTAAAGAGGCTACCATTGTTGTTTTAAAAAAAATGATAAGCGGCACTGTTACCGTGCGAAAAGGTCATGAGACGCGACAAAACCCAGTATCAGAGCTTTATTAGGAGGAAGGGGGCGGGACAAAAGAACCAGGCCTGGGGAAGAAGCACTTGCAGAGAGCGGAGAGAGGGAGGGAGAGAAAGAGAGAGAGGAGAGAACAGAGAGGAGAGAGGAGGAGTCTGTGTCCGGCTTTTTAAGGATTCCCCTGCACATGCGCAGGTAGGCTTACGAAGCTACGCCACCCATGCACTGATTGCATGACTGCACTGTGCACATTTGCACAATCATGCAGCACACAGATGATGTAAGACGCAAGACCCCTTGCTTAACTCCTGAACTGTGCATGTGCAGTCATGTAGCTGGAGTGGCAGCAGAATCCTAACAACCATCATACACATTTTCATCCTTTACCAAAGCCCACACAAAATTTCCCAAAGGGAAAGGCATTAATATGGAGAATCATTAAAAATGAAAGTAAGGGGCTGGAGAGATGGCTCAGTGGTTAAGAGCACTGGCTGCTCTCCCAGAGGTCCTGAGTTCAATTCCCAGCACCCACATGGTGGCTCACAACCATCTGTAATGAGATCTGGCATGTAGGCAGAACACTGTATACATAATACACAATAAATAAATCTTTTAAAAAAATGAAAGTAAAAAGATGCTGGAGAAGTGTGGTCTGCAATGTCAAAATGCCAGGACTTTGTCAAGCAGTAATGATCACCATGTGGTCCACATCAACTTGTAAGCTGCCATGTGGTTGCTGGGAATTGAACCCAGGTCCTCTGGGAGAGCAGCCAGTGCTCTTAACCTCTGAGCCATCTCTCCAGCCTGTAGGCCTTGGGGTTTTAGAGCAATCCCCATTCTCCCTGTTTCCTGACTGCCAAGCTGGCTTCATGTTCCTGCTAGCATGCCTTCCCCTTCATGATGGACTGTATCCTCTCTGAAACCTTAAGACCAAAAAAACAAACAAACAAACAAACAAACAAACAACAACAACAAAAAAAACCCTTTCTCCCCTGCTTTGCTTTCTGGGGGTGGGGGGGCTATTCTATCACAACAGAATAGTAACTAATAGAGATGTGGGCATGCTGGCCAAAGAGAACATGGGAGCTGTAGTTGTGGACAGATATTTAGGTCCTCCTTAACAATGCGGTGTGAAGTTAGACGCTGAAGTAGGTGGAGAAAGAGCTGTGTGAATACAGAACCAGGCAGATTTATCTTCTATTAGATGTAAACAGCCCACACAGACTTCCCTTTACAAGACAGCTTGGATGCCTATACAATAGGCTTTCAGCAAATGTGTGGAGTTCACTGAAACTGAAATCTTAGGTGCTTTATCTGTGAGCTAAAAGCAGCAGATCTGAACCTCAGCTCCAAATGCAGGCGAATACAGCTTCCGTCCCCAGCCTTCCATTTTCCCATCTCCAGTTCTCTGGGTTCTATCCCTTCCCCCACCCTTGCTTGGCCCCTGAGGTCATCTCAGTTACTCTCAAAACCTTCCGTTCTTGCCATCTTCCCTGCATCCCACCTGCTCAAAACTACCGAACCACTCAGGCTTCAGATCTTGCAAAGTCCTCGGAAGATGTCTTCACTCCAAGCGTCTTCTTTGCAGTTTGAACCATGCTTTGAACTTCCAGTTTGAAAGCTCTGACCTTTGCAGTTTGAACTTCCCAGTGGGGAAAGGGAAGAAGACGAGGGGAGAGGTTATTTGGAGCAGAAGCTTTCCTCAGCATCATGGAGTGACAAATGACAGACCAAATGTTGCCACAGTGACATCTGTTTCAGTAGAAAGAACAAGAACCCAGGAATTCCAGATCCTTGGCCAAGCTACAGGCCATCTTACATCATGAGTATCCAGAGCCTCCACGCAGCCCCCCCACTGGTGCCTGTATTCCTGGCACAAGGATAAAGAGAGAATTAAATTCTCTGATCAAGACAAGAGCAGTGTACTTAAAGAAGATTCCTGTGCAAACTTAAAGCACTCTGTGGCTCAGAAGAATACACTCCATTTCCGAGAAAGCTCAGCTTTTATAGGATGACTTATTGAAAGGACCAAGCAGATGCCATAACAGGCTGCTCAGTCTTCTCTCAGAGATCAGGCCTCAATTTCAGTTTCCTGAGACTGAGCAAGCAGTCTCTGGGAGGGCCGTGAACAAAAGACATAGATAGTCCTTGCAGTAGCTCCCTTTCTGCACGTAAAGTTCAGCCAGATGTTTACTGTATGGGGCCCCTCACCAACTTAGAGTTATGTGCATGAGTCAAGGACAGAGCCTGGACCACTGAGCCAGCCCCCACAGTCAGTACGTGCTTGGCCAGCCAGCCCCCATGGCGGCTCAAGGACAAAGCCTGAGACTTGTGCTGGACTGCCCCCAAAGTGATAATTGTAACCACCAACCAGGATTCCTAAGTGCAGATAAGAACTTAAACCCCTTCTTCCCAGGTGGCTTTATCAGCTACAGAAACTTAAGAAAACAGAGTCAGGATATTCAACCATCTGGCAGAGGCTAAGTGGTCATAAAACATCCCAAACTTCACGGACCCCGGAGATGGGTTGTAAAACTCCTGACAGGGCAAACAGATAAGCTAAAATAAGACCAAGTCCAGGCCCGGGAAAAACTGGACCAATCAAGGATGGACCCGTACTAACCCCCTCCCCTCTAAGAAATTTGATGGGTTTTGCCTATAAAAACTAACTTCCCCAAGAAAGGGCAAGCTCCTCCCGGCCTCACTGCTAAGAGTGAGTGTTTGGGATGAGCTTCCCTGACCGCGGCTTGTAAACTCCATTTAAATAAACCTTGCTTTTGCATTCTGTACCTAAAGTCTCCGGTGGCTTCTTTGGGGAGCGATCTGGGCATAACATTATCTTTTTTAAGGGTTTACGTTAGGTGAATGGGAAGGGCAAGGAAGGCATGATGGGGTAAGTGTTTGTGATGATCAGCTTTAATTGTCAGTTTGACACAATCTAGAATAATCTGGAAAAGGACTCTGTAGTGGTATTTGCTCTGCCCATGACCTTGGGCTCTAGGGCCTGAAGGAGGCAGTGCTTTTTGCTGTTGTGACCGCTTAAAAGGAAAGGGAGAAGGGTCACATGTCCCTCTCCCTGCTGCCTGATTCCTGGTGTGATCAAACTGCCAGGTGGCTTTGCTCCTGGTCAGATCAGAAGACAACTTCAGCTGTCTATTCCATTCTGTATTCATGAGTGTATTTCCTCAATTTACCCTAACAAATTTCCCTAATGCTCCTTGTTATTTATTAAGCAGTGTTGTTTACCGTGCCAGAGAAGCCACCAGGCGCAACAAAACCCACTATAAGAGTTTATTAAGGGAAGGGAATAGAAAAGATGTGCATAGGCCTCTGTAAGAAGAGAGAGAAGGGCCGGGCGTTGGTGGCGCACGCCTTTAATCCCAGCACTCGGGAGGCAGAGGCAGGCGGATCTCTGTGAGTTCGAGGCCAGCCTGGGCTACAGAGTGAGTTCTAGGAAAGGTGCAAAGCTACACAGAGAAACCCTGTCTCGAAAAACCAAAGAGAAGGAATAGGTGGAACTCACTTTTATAGGTCCCCACCACCACCCACACATGCACATATGGGCTTATGTAGCTACACTATGCATGTGCATAGATTATGTGATCACCCAGCACACAGATTGCACAGGACGTAAGGCCCTAAGATGACTAAGCATCTTGTCTGGCTACTGGACAGTGCGTGCGTAGTCATGTAGCTGGGGGAGTGGCTAGGAATTCTAACATTCCTTAACTGGACTCCTGTGAATTTATCACATTAGGACTCTCCAAGAGGGATTGTCTAGACCAGGTTGGTCTACAGGCATATCTGTGGGTGATTATCTTGATCCTGTTAATCAAAGACCTACCCAGTGAGGGTGGCACCATTCCCTAGGCAGAGAATCCTGGAGTGTGTAAGAGTGAAGAAACTGAGCTGATAAAAAGAAATAAAATAAAAAATGGCAGAGTTGAATAGTCAGTGTGGCTACTGTAGAATCTAAAAAGCTAACCATGCTTTTAGTCAGTCCTTGTGATGGTCTGTTAGTTGTCAACTGGACAGAATCTGGAATGCCCTGGGAGATTAGCCTTTGCACACACCTATTAGAGAGTATTTTGATTGAATTAATTGAGTTGAGAAGGCCTGCCCACTATGGGTGGCACAATTCCCTGCCAGGGATCCTGGACCATGTGGGTAGAGAAAGAGGCTGAGCAGGACCATACATCTCTTGTTCTCTTTCTCCTGGTTGTGGATTCCAGCTGCTTCAAGTGCCTGCTGCACTGACTTGCCTGCCATGATGGACTTCACCCTTGAACTGTGAGCCAGAATAAACCCTTTCTCCCCAAGCTGCTTTTGTCAGAGTGTTTTATGGTACCAATAGAAAAAGAAACTAAGAGAGTCCTTTGCACTAGGAAAAAGACAACGATGAGCTGCTAAGAACAAGCACAAGCTGCTTGTGCAGAGCTTGCTACACAAGGGGGTCTCTACTTTCCGTTTCGTTTGGTAATGACTCAAAGGTAGGACAAAAATGGGAAAGTGTTTTAATGCAAAAGGAGGGGCCTAGATGGGCCTGTAGAGGTGGTTGGCTTGGGGTCCTACTAGAATTGGAGCATCCTGAGTTAGAGAAGCACACTGAGCTTTTTCTACTTGGTCCTAAGTTGGAAACAGCGGCAGAAACTGGGGGCATGGGCTGGGGAGATGGCTTACTTGGTCAAATGCCAACTGAAAAAACAGGAGAGTGTAAACGAATTTCTTTCTTTTTTTTGTTTTTTTGGTTTTTCAAGACAGGGTTTCTCTGTGTAGTTTTGGTACCTGTCCTGGATCTCGCTCTGTACCCCAGGCTGGCCTCGAACTCACAGAGATCCGCCTGCCTTTGCCTCCCGAGTGCTGGGATTAAAGGCGTACGCCACCACCGCCCGGCTATAAACGAATTTCTAAACAGTCTTATTAAATAAAAAGCATAGAGCCAAATACAGAGGTGCAAGCCGTAGAGATCAGAGCAATAGCTGCCAACTAACCTTGGCTCACCACCTCACCATAGCTTCCCAAGAGACCTTCTTCCTGTCTAACCTGTGCCTTTATTGTCTTGCTGTTCTGCCTTCTCTTTGGCTCTAAGCCCAGCCACATCGCTTCCTCATCACTGCCTATCTATACAGACCTCCAGGTCTCTATGGTTGGTACTGGGATTAAAGGCTCATGTCACCACGCTTGGCTGTGTCCTTGAACACACAGAGACTCTGCCTGCCATGTGATCAGATTAAGGGAATGTGCTACCACCACCTGACTTCTGTTTATGGCTCGCTATGACCTCTGATCTCCAGGCAAACTTTATTTATTAACATGCACAAATAAAATATCACCACAGGAGGGCTCAAGTTTGGCTCTCCAGTACCCATGAGCAAACTTGACCCACTGACAAGCAGGAAGAGACAAGCAGATTCCTCCCTTCCCACTGGGAGCTCTCAGGCAAGTTCTAGGTTCCAGAAATACAGTCTCAAAACCATTTGTGAAGGGCTCCCCTGCACAGTAGGGGCTCCCTTCCAGACTCCGACTAGGCACAAACCACACCCAAACACCTGTCTTCACAGAGAGATCCTTTATTAAGTGGGGAAGAAAAGGTAAAGTGGCCGCTTCAGAAAAACACCAGGAAATGACCTTGCAGGTGTCATTCTTAAGAAGAAAAATAAAGAGGAGGTCTGTGTTAGAATGGGCTAGGGCGTGGTGGTAAGGGAGATGGGGGCAAGGGAGAAAGGGCAGGGATATTTCCCCTTGAGGGACACAGGACTGCCTCTGGATAGGGAGGAGACAGATGTGGCACATAGACAAATGGCAGTTTATGAAGGTAAAGGGGAACCCCCATGTTAGGATGAGCTGTTTAATTTTAATTGGGCATGTTAATTGGGTGAGCCAAAGGGGGCTTCTGATAGCTGAACTTTAGTAGTCAGCCTCAGGAGGAAGAAGTGACCAAATAAGGGAATAGACCTTGGTGGCTAGCTTTAGGAATGTAATCCCATGGTTTTTAGCAAGGCAGAGGGAATGGGGGAGAAAGGCAAGGCCTGCCGGAGTCACATGCTCTAATGGGTTTGTGTCCCTTCAATTAGGAGATAAAAGAAGATGCTCAGTGTCAACGTTGGTTTCCATACACACGCACACACATGTGCATGCACACACTTACACTTAAACAAAGAAATATGGAAGCTTCCAGTTTCTAACCAAGTCTGATTGCTCTGGGCCAGTTTCACCAGGAGTTGTTGTTGGCTTTTCTGGATTTGACAGGGGTAGCAGACTGATTTCTTAATGTCTTAATGTCACAAAGAGCAATGCTGTGTTCTGGGCTGGTTACTATAATGGGTCCATTTCATGGTCTGAATTCTGCTTTTTTTGGTTTGTTTGTTTGCTTTGGGTTCTACTGTTCTTTTTTTAGACTAGGTCTCTTGTATCCCAAGTCGGCCACAAACTCCATTCATAGTCAAGGATATAACTTGGACCTCCTGTGCCTCATGTCTCCACCCCTAAGTGTCTGCGATAGGAGTGTGTGCCACCACGCCCTGCCCAGAGAACATATTGTCTGTAGGTTATAGACTCTTTAGGTGATTTTCTCTCTCCCTTCTGCAGCATCACACTGTGTGATTCTCCTCATCACACAGTGAGTGGACAAATAGCACTAGCTAAAGCCTTGTAGTCCTCCCTGTCCTTCTCACAGCTGGAGACATGTCTAGTCCTCCCCACACCCCATAATACCCAGATCCAAGGGCAGCTCTGCTACTTTCTAGTGACCTGTGGAACCTAGACTAGGTCATGTCATGTGAAATTCCCCCCACCTCCCCAAATCCAGAAAAGCCAGAAACTTTGCCTTCTGTAACTGAGGGCCCTCTCTCTTCAGGGCTCCATCATGGCTGCCGTGGTATGACGCTAATAACTCTATTAATAAAGATTTCCTGGAGGGTGGTTTGTCTCAGCTCCCTTTCCGCTGAACCCACCATCTTTCATCACTCACAACATTGTCTGGCCTTTGTGCATTCATATCTAGTCTCTCCACCGAATGAGTTTGCTTATCCCTGATTTAAGGTTACATATACAAATGAGTGAGTCCTTTGGCAAGCTGCTCAAGGTCTCTATGTCTTAGTTTCTTCGTCTCTGAATGGAAGGCTATTGTAGTTTCTACCTTATAGAGTTTCAGAGAGATTAATTCCAACAGAGGGTCATGACACACAGTGAATGTCATTCATTGTCTTATAATTATCCCCCAAACTCAGAGCTCCCTCAAGGTAACCTCTTCTTGTTGACTTTTTGCTGCAGGCCTCAAGAATATAAAATAGAGATTCAGCTGTATATGATAAAGCTAGACCTAGAAAGATCAAGGAATCCTTCTAGAGGAGAAGTCAAATATCAAGGAATATTTGATGTTATTCAGCTTTTAATATATCAGCTGTTTCCTGCTATTAATTTCTTGTGTGCCCATAACTCCTAGGCCATAATGGCAAGCAGTATGAGCCTCTAAGACCTACTGCTGATCTGTACTAGGTAACACCCCTACAGAGACAATGCCTGTCTCCTACACCTAGGAGACAGGTGGATTGTAGATACATAGTTTTGTTTCTTGTGCAAATGAAGCTCAGACCATCTCTTTCTCTTTGGCCTATTGGCATTCCGGAGCTATTGACTCAGAACAAAGGGTTTTTTTGCATAACCAGATGCAGCGAAGACTGGGAAGAATTCCTGACTCCTAGTGAGGGTTAGAGAGGCTCAGACTAAAGAGTAAGAAGCAAGAAAAAGTTTTTTTGCACACTGTAGGTAGATTTGAATCCCGTCAAGAGAGTAGAAGAGGAAGGAAACATGGGAGATAGGGGAACAGAGGATGAAGATGAGATCCATAGCAGAAGAGCTTAGTTATTACTGGGCTCTGAGAGGACAGGAAGAGAAGGGACAGAGAGGAGCTGAAGCTCTGTAGACAGAAATTTGTCTTAGAGAAATAAAATGGATGGATGAAAGAGCATGGTGTACACAGATTCTTTCCCTCAGAATACCCCACACCAGCCATAGCGTCTTCCCTAGGACTCTGGGAGAAATCTTCTCAGGGCAGGTGTAGCATGAATTTTAACAGGTCTTATTAATAAAAACAACCCCCCCAAAAAAAAAACCCCAAGGCCAGTTATTGGGGTGAACTAGAAAATCAGAGAAGCAGAACAAGCCACAGCCACCTCACCTTGCCATTTCCTCAGCTGATCCTGTTTCTTCAGACTGGAAGCCTCTGAGTCCTCATCCAGAATGAATCTCAGCTGAACTGTTTGTTGCTCAAAAGCCTAAAAGCTTAACCCGGCCTAGTTCCTGGTCCTCACGCCTCATATACCTTTCTGCTTTCTGCCATCACTTCCTGGGATTAAAGGCGTGAGTCACCATGCCTGGCTGTTTCCAGTGTGGCCTTAAACTCACAGAGATCCGAATGGATCTCTGCCTCCCAAGTGATAGGATTAAAGGTGTGTGTGCCACCATTTTCTGGCCTCTATATCTAGTGTCTGTTCAGTTCTCTGACCCCAGATAAGTTTATTAGGGTGCACAATATTTTGGGGAACACAATATCACCTCAGGCAGGCTCCTGGGAGAATTTCAATAACTTTTGTCCTACTAGTTCCTATTTCTATCGTAGACTCTGGGACATAGTAGGTGTTCATCAAATAATTTGATGAATGAACAAATCAGAGCTGGACGGAATCTTGGAGAGATGGTTCAGTGGTTAAGAGCACTGGCTGCTCTTCCAGAGGTCTTGAGTTCAATTCCAAGCAACCGCATAGTGGCTCATGTGGGGGGCCCCAAAACAGCTTGACCACACAGTTGCCTTGACAAGCCCAGACACAGCTCTGGTAAGTAACACCTGGACCCAGGAAAAGCCATAAGTTGACCCCACCTAGTGGGGCCTGCATCTAAGAGGAAATACCTGACATTCCAAACGTTCCCTATACCCCTAGACAAATGTCAGCCAATCAGGGTCCTGAACCCTGGAAATCCCCTCACCCCTGTAAGGATTCTGTATATGCGCAGCTCGGGGTCTTGTCTGGCGCCTTATTATGTCATCAGTGGGCGACTGCGTTCTAGCCTAAAAGCCTGATGTGCACCCCCACACGCTCCCTCTCCCTCTCCCTCTTCTCTCTTCTTTCTCTCTCCCTCCCTGTCCCTTTCCCTCTCCCTCTTCCTCTCCCTCTCTTTCTCCCTCTCTCTCTCCTTCTCCTAATAAAGCTCTAAAAGGTACCACTGGGTTCTGTCCTGACTATGACCTTTCCCCCGCCATCCAAACCAGCGCCGCCGTGGTATCCAACACCAGCCACCAGCGCTGTATACCCTTTCAACCCCAACCTCTGCTATGATAAAAACTCCACCCTGCCTGGGTTCGGGGCTCTCTCTTCTGACTGCTGCGTCAGACAGAGAGACCAAGCTCCGAGCTTGAAAATAAAGACTCTTTGCTTTTGCTTATGGGATTTGGTCTCTGTGGTGGTCTTTTGCAGGTCCCCACAATCTGGGCATAACACAGCCATCTATAACGGGATCTGATGCCCTCTTCTGGCCTGCAGACAGACATGCAGATAAAACACATATACAAAAATGAGTAAATCTTTTTTAAAAAGAAAACAAACAAACAAACAAAAAAACACTCTCCTTGATTATTTACAAAAATGCAAGAAAACAAATCCAGAAACAAACAGCAACAACAAAAACCTAGGCTTGCACCCACCATTTCCACTTTGGGATTCAGCGCCAGCCCTGTCTTAAGGCTAAGAGAAGTCTTAGTCAGAGCCATCCATCAGAAAGGCTTCATCAGGGTCAGCCTCTGGCCCTCAAAGATACTCAGATCTCTCAACTTTGCCAAATTATTGTGGTGGTTCCTTGATTCCACAGGGCTCCATTGCCTCTGTGTCTTTTGGGAAGCCTTCCCGCTCCTGCAGTTGGTCCGGTGGAGACCAGTGCCAATATTTACACTCTGACTCAGTGATTTTCAAGGCTGCAGTGATCCTTCAAGTTAATGGAAAAATAACAACAGGATGCGATGTCTCTGACCTGGTTCCTTGACCTTGACAAAGCCTGGCCTGCTGAGAAATGGGACCCTGGGCTCTGGCAGATGCTCTAAGGCCCCTGCCTCCAGTTACTCTGACTGGGAACAGCACCCTGTCTACATCCCCACAACCCCCAATCCATCTTTCTGTAACACTCCCTAGAATGTTACCCCTCACCTCCAAAACCAGAAGAGTGCAGGTCCTGCCTCTGCCCCTCTGGTTTATCTTTTTTCTTTCTTTTGGTGTTCTATCCTGGAACAGCCCACTTCTCCCCAGCCCTCCCTTCTCCTCTGTATCTCAGACCCCATAACTTCCCCCTACAACTGTAGTACTCCCTTCTTCTGGGACAAGGTCTCACTTTATAGCCCATGTTGGCCTGAAAGGTCAACTACATACATAGCCCAGGCTAGCCTCCAACTTATGGCAGTCCTCTTGCCTCAGGTTCCCTAATCCTGGGATTACAGGGGTATATCACCAGGACCTTTGTGACTCAGCCTTCTGGCTCAGTGATTTGACCCACGGTCACTGTTCAGTTTACAACCCTACTAAGTCCATTGACTGAAGTCAAACACGTCCAACACAGAATCACAGCCCTCCATTAAAAAGAAGACACCATTTACAAATGCCATTGTTCATTCTTCTTAATGTATGGTATGGCAAAGAGTTGTTTGTGATACAGGGTCTTGTTATGTAGCATAGGTTAACCCCCAACTCTCCATCCTCCCCCCCCAAGTGCTCAGATTATAGGCATCCACCACCATAGCCAGCCAACACTGTGTGGTTTAGCAACAGCCGTCGACCACAGCAAGATATACAACAATCTCATGGTTGGAAGTGACTGGACTTCTGTCTTAGTCAGTGTTCTATTGTGAAGAGACACCATGACCACAGCAACTCACATAAAAGAAAACATTTAATTGGGGCTGGTCTATAGTTCAGAGGTGTAGTCCGTTAGTGTCATGATGGGAAGCATGGTGGTATGCCGGCCAACATGGTGCTGGAGAAGGAGCTGAGAGTTCTATATCTGGATTAGCAGTCAACAGGAAGTGGTCTGTCTCACTGGGTGTGCCTTGAGTAAAGGAGACCTCAAAGCCCACCCGCACAGTGACACACTTCCTCCAAGATCACACCTAATCCAACAAGGCCACACCTCCTAATAGTGAGGCTCCCTTTGGGAGCCATTGTCTTTCAAACCACCACAGCTGAATTCTTTCGCTTTATTTGGGTAGAAATTGTAGATGGACAGAGAGAGGTGGAACTCAGCATTGATAGATCAAGAGGATCACAAGCTGGGCTTCCAAACCTAGAGGTCAATAACTCTGAACTTTGGGCACTAAGGACTTCTATGGTGATATTTGTAATCTCAGAGGACAGAGCCAGCCACAGAGTTAAACATAGAGGTCAGGCAGTGGTGGCACACACCTTTAATCCCAGCACTTGAGATCTCATGCCTTTCCCAGTATTCAAGAAGCACACACGCCATTAATCCCAGCACTAGGAAGACTGAGACAGGAAGTGATATGGCTGGGTTGGAGAAAGGCATATAAGGCGTGAGGAGACAGGAACTAGAGAGCCTTTCGACTGAGGACTCAGGAGCATTCAGTCTAAGGATTCATGGAGACAGAATCTTCTCTTTTTGGCTGAGGAGTTGGCGAGGTGAGAAGTGGCCGTGGCTTGTTTCCTCTGATCTTTCAGCCTTTACCCTAATATTTTTATTAAAAGACCATTTAGGATTCGTGCAACAGACTTTGGTCCCCAGCATTTAACTGGGGGGAGGCTTATTGCTCTAAGATGACAAGGCTGAGTGTATCACTTAGAGTGTTGACCTGGTGACTAGCATTGTAGCTTCGGAGTTCTGGGGCACTTGGCTTTTGAAGACTTAGCAGCTCTCTCCAGCTCTTTCTTTGTTAGGTCTCAAACCCCGTACAAATGGCTAACTGAGATGTCCATTAACATATCCAAGCAGATGCTGGCCGCCAGGTTCTCCCTGCATCCCTCAGGCCCCACCTGTTACAGGGTATGGCTGTCATACCCTGCCCCCTACCCTAAACTTCCCCAGCCCAGGGGCTGGGATTCCCTGCCCCCAGCTCCTCTGGCCCCTGTATAACTCAGCCGTTTGGGCTATGCCGGTCTCTTGGCCAGTCTCCGGACCCAGGCTGCCCCTCTGGGTTGGTGGCTCCTCCCCCTCCTCCCCTCCCCCCTCTCCTCACAAGGCTCTCCTCAGGGTTTTGTTGACTCTGGACTCGCTCAGATGTCCCTGCCTCTGGCTGTGCTCTCCCTTTTATCTACAGTAAACTCTCTCCTCCACCACACCTGGGAGCCGTCATGTCCTTCCTCTTTCCTTTTTTCTTCGCTCTTCTAGCAAGTAGGACTTTATTATCCCTGTAGTCTGGCAGTCCTCCTGGCTTACAGAACGTGCCCTTGGTCACTCTGGATCGCTCAGCTGCCTCATAGTGTTAACAGCTCAGAGACTTGGGTGTCAGAGGGCCCGTCTCTTGGTGGCTGTCTGATACCCTTAGCTGCTGCCTCTTGGTGTTAACAGCTCTGAGCTTTGGGTCCTTGGATCCTGGTGACCTTCTGGAACTCTTCAGCTGCCTCCTCAATGTTGCCACCAGAGTGGAAGCCCTGGGCCATTTTTTAAAAAATTGTACTTGCTCGTTTATTTTTAATGTGTGTGTGTGTGTTTGTGTGTGTTTGTGTGTGTGTGTGTGTGTGTGTGTGTGTGTGTGTGTGTGAATCCCATGTATGTGCAGGGTCTCTTTCTGAGACCAGACGAAGGCACCAGACCCCTGGGAGCTTGCGTTCCAGGCAGCTGTGAATTATCCAAGGAACATAGGTCCTCTAGAAGAGCCGATATAGAGGCTAACTCCCATTTCTGCCTTCACTATTGATTTTAATATAGGTAAAATAATTTACTTCATCTGCTAAAAAATAACAGAGTCTCCATTAGTCAGCTCCCAGACCTGTTTCCAGGATCTTAATGTTATATAGATGAAAGATTTATATAAGATTCTCTCTATTGAGGGCCTCTTATATTCTACTACTTCTGAGGAGGGGACTGTAAGATAAGCTGTTATGCCCAGATCACAGGGACCCCCAAAAGACCACCATGGAGTTTGAATTCCATATGTAAAAGCAAAGAGCCTTTATTTCCAAGCTCAGAACTTGGACTCTCGGTCCCATGCAGCGGTGAGAGCAGAGAGCCCAGAGCCCAGGGTGGCGTTTTTTATCATAGCAGAGGTTGGGATGAGGAGATTTCCAGGGTTCAGGACCCTGATTGACTGACATTTGTCTAGGGGTATAGGGAATGTTCAGAATGTCAGGTATTTCCCCTTAGATGCAGGCCCCACTGGGTGAGGTCAACTTATGCCTTTTCTTGGGTCCAGGTGTTGCCTGCCAGAAGCTGTGTCTGGGCCTCTAAGCCTGTCATGGCAGTTATATGGTCAAGCTGTTTTGCCTCCCCCCCTCACCAAGGCCAGGCCATGAATAAATTTTACCCTGCAATATCTCAGTGTTTTGTTCCTGGTTTTCGACACCATAACACAGCAAGTGCCCTTAATCATCTCTCCTCGGCTTTTGTCTGTCCTCCATGCCATTAACCCCACCTGCTCTGTGGCCCAGAAGAAGGACCACTGTTCAAAGACCAATCTTTTCTTTATGGGGCCCCATGTTGCAACACCAAGGATCAATGCACACAAGAGAAGCTTCCCTCACTAACTGAAGAGTACGAACAGCCTTCTGACACAGCCAGAAGAGGGGCATGATGTGTTTGTGCATGGATCATAATTTCACCAATCACAGAGCTACGTGTGCACAGCTTCTAATCCCACCAATTAGACTAGTCCGGAATGAGCACCAAGCACAAACCTGGAGTATGCACCAATGCCAGGCTTTTCGATGAGTCACTGGGGAGACGGCACTCTCTCTCTAACCCTGAGTAAGAATAGCTCCAGGTAAATAGGGCTATCAATAGTGTGGGGGTGGGGAAGGTCCATACTAGAGAGATGGCACAGCAGTTAAGTGTACCATACCGCTCTTGTAGAAGATGGAGTTTGGTGCCTAGAACCCAACCTGGGTGGCTCACAATGTCTGTAACTCCAACTCCAGGGGATCCAGTGCCCTTGTCTTGCCTGAGTGGAGTCTTCCAAAGCTACTCCAGTTGCCTGGGCAGTCAGACCCGGAGCAAAGCCTCCTGAAGAAGCAACAGGCATGCCTCAGAGGCAGCCCTGGTTATAGTGTGCCCTGTGTGTGGAGTGCGGTTTCTTCAAGGGTTCTGTGAAGTGCTGGAAGCAGGCAGGAAGAGATGGTAGTCTAGCTGGTTACCGGAAGAAGGGCACCTGGAGGGACAGCCTTGAGCTCTAAGCAGCCAGGGACAAAGGAAAGGTTCGACAGCTGTCTGTCTAAGAGCTAAGAGGCACAACTCTCAATTTATTTGAAGGACAGTAAACACAGAATGGTGCTCACAATAACGATCTACTATATTGGAACTGGAGAAATGGTTTAGCAGTGAAAAGAGTGCATAGTGCTGTAGGTGGAGATTTTTGTTGGGACCACAGGCCAGCTCTGTCCTGCCAGCAGCTCCCAAATAACCACACAGAAACTTATTACTAATTATAAATGCTTGGGCGATAGCTTGGGCTTGTTGATAACTAGCTTTTACATCTTAAATTAACCCATATTTTATATATGTTCTACCACATGACTTGGTACCTTATCTAAGTACAGTATGTTCATCTCCTGCTTCATCTGTGTCTCCTCATGACTCCACCCTTCTTCTTCCCAGCGTCCTCCTAGTCTGGCTCTCCAGCCCAGTCTCTTCCTGCCCAGCTATAGGCCAGTCAGTCAGCTCTTTATTAACAATGAGAGTAACACATCTTTGCAGGAAACAAAAGGATTATCCCACAGCAGAGTGTTCTCACAGAGCCTGAGTTTGGTTCCCAGCACCCATGTCAGGTGACTTACAATCTTCTGGTACTCCGGTTCCAGTAGTTCCAATTCCTTCTTCCAGCTGCCATACATACCCGCATTCAGATATACATAACCCCACACAGATACACACATGTACATACTTAACAGACCTATTTTTGTTTGTTTGTTTGTTTGTTTAGTTTTTCAAGACAGGGTTTCTCTGTGTAGCAGCTCTGGCTGTCCTGGAACTCATAAATGACCTGTTTTTAAGATGTATTTATTTTTATTTTATGTGTATGAGTGTTTTACCTCTCATGTGTAGCAGTGTACCACGTGCATTAAAAAAAAAAAAAGGATGCCGGGCGTTGGTGGCGCACGCCTTTAATCCCAGCACTCAGGAGGCAGAGGCAGGAGGATCTCTGTGAGTTCGAGGCCAGCCTGGGCTACCAAGTGAGCTCCAGGAAAGGCTCAAAGCTACACAGAGAAACCCTGACTCAAAAAACCAAAAAAAAAAAAAAAAAAGGGGACATTGGATGCCTTGCAACTGGAGGTATTTGGGGGTTGTGTGATTTGCCTTGGATGCTGGCGCGAGTGTCCTCTGTGAGCGCAAAACATGCTCTTACCCCCTGAGACCTCTCTCCCCGCCCCCCCCCCCCCCCCACAAGACCTATTATTCACATTAACATTCTTAATGTATTCAGTAGTGCTTAACTCCTAGCCAGATAGACTTAGGGAGAGTTCGGTCCTCCAAACTCTTCATCATCGGCCACAAAAACAATTCCTTGTGCCAACCTCCCACCCAACCTTGTCCCTGTCAATCACTGATCTGTTTTCTAACCCTACCATCTTATTTTTTCCCCAAATGTCATATAAATGGAAAGACACAGTATGTAACCTGGAGCGCAGCTTCTTTCGCTCACCCCGAGGCATCTGAAATCCATTCATGGGGGTCTGCGCATCTGTAGTTGATTCCATTCTATTGCTGAGAAGCATTTCACTATCTGAAAGTACCATACATTATTTATGCTCTAGTTGAAGGACATCTGGGTCGTTTCCAGATCTGGGCAATTGTAAATAAAGCTGCTACAAACATGGATTCCATGTCTCTTGGGTAAACATCTAGAAGTGGGATTTTCGGGCTGCATGGTAAATGTGTAACTTTGTGTCAAACTGCCAAACTGTCTTCCAAAGAGGCTGTGTGTTTTTACATTCCTGCTAGCAAGAGAGCAATTCCAGTTGCTTTTCATTCCTGCCAATACTTTTTTTTCCCTATTCTGATAGACGTATGATGGCATCTCATTGTGGTCTCAATTTATACTTCCCTAATTATGTTGGACATATTTGCATGTGTTTATTTACCATGCATATATTGCCTTTGGGAAAGTATTTAATACTTCATTCGTATCCCTAGAGTCAAGTGGGTTTGTTTGTTTGTTTGTTTGTTTGTTTGTTTGTTTTTGCCAACCGAGGTTTGTAAGTTCTTTATATATTCAGGAATCAATTCTTTTGGTAGCTGTGCTTTGCAAAATTCTCCCAGGTTTGTGTGGCTCATCCTCCCTCCACCCCACCCTTCCTTCCTTCCTTTCTTTCTTCTGCATATGTATGAGTGCTTGTCTTAGTTTGGGTTTTTATTGCTGTGAAGAGAGACTACGACCATGGCAACTCTTATAAAGAAAACATTTATTGAGGGGGCTTGCTTACAGTTCAGAGGTTCATTCAGTCCATCATGGCGGAGAGCATGGCCATGTGCAGGCAGGCAGGGCACTGGAGAAATAGCCGAGTGTCCTACATCTTGCAGGCAGCAGGAAGTTCACTCCCCATCACACCGAGGGAAGCTTAAGAAAAAGAAACCTCGCCACACATTGGAGGGAGCGCCTGCGGGCCGGGAGAGGATCCGCCCCAGAGGGCTATTGGGTTTTTTTGGTTTTGGTTTTGGGTTTTTTTTTTTTTGTTGTTGTTGTTGTTGTTGTTTTTCGAGACAGGGTTTCTCTGTGTAGCTTTGGAGCCTGTCCTGGAACTCACTTTGTAGCCCAGGCTGGCCTCGAACCTCCCGAGTGCTGAGATTAAAGGTGTGTGCCACCACTGCCCGGCTTTTGTTTTTAATAAATAAAAACAACTCTAAAAATAAAAAAATTTAAAAAAATAAATGAAACCTCAAAGCCTACCCCCACAGGGACACACTTCCTCCAATAAGACCACACCCACTCCAACAAGGCCACGCCTCCTAACCCTGCCACTCCCTTTGGGGGCCATTTTCTTTCAAACCACCACAGTGCATGAGGTTGTGTGAGTGTGTGTGTACATGTTTCATATGCTTGTGGATGCCTACTGTTGACATCCAGTGTCTATTTCAGTTGCTTCCCACTTTACGTATGGAGACAGGGTCTCTATTTTACTTGTTTTTTTATTTATGTGTGATATGTATGTGTAAACGTCTTTGGGGAGTCTGTTTTCTCCTTCCATCCTGTTGAGGCAGGGTTTCTTTGGTGTCTTCTAGCTGGCTCTCTGAGTTCCTTGTCTCTTCCCCCATCTGCACAGTAGGCGTGCTGAGGTTTCTATGCCGCCACACCTGACTCCTCCCCTGGGCTCTGGGGACTGAACTCAGGGGGTCACACTTGTACAGTAAGTGTTTTCACGCTCTGAGCCATCTCCCTAGCCCTGAGCCCGAGTTTCTTGCTGAATCTAATGTTTACCATTTGGGTTAGTGTGGTTAGCCTGTTTGCACCTAGGATTCCCTGCTCCGGTCACCTACACTGGCATTACAGACAGGCTGTCACCCACACACAGCTCTGGAATAGGTTCTGGTGATCTGAACTCTGGTCCTCACGCTTGTTTATAAAATGCATTACTCAGCCCCCTACCTGGCTCTCTTTATTTCTTTTTAATTGGTTGTTTTTGAGATAGGGTCTCATGTAGTCCAGGCTGGCCTATAATTCACTGTGTAGCCAAGGCTGGTCTTGAACTCCTTGATCCTTCTGCCTCCACCTCCCAGGTGCTAGAATTACAGGTGTGAACACGATGTGTAGGATTTTATCTTTACTCCCTCTCTCCCTCCCTTCTTTCATCCCCCCTCTCCTCAGCCCTGGAATAGAAGCAATGGGTCCAAGTATCATGAGCACACACTCCACACCATCTGAGACATCCCCAGCCCTAGAAGAGACCTTCATTTTGGTTCAAGTTAATTCTTTTCTTTCATGGGTTGTATTTTGGTATAAAATCTAAGAAACTTTAGCTTAACCCAAGTTCCAAGTTCACAAATATTTTCTTTTTCTTTCTTTTTTTTTTTTAAAGATTTATTTATTTATTATGTATACAGTGTTCTGCCTGCATGTATCCCTGCAGGCCAGAAGAGAGCACCAGATCTCATTACAGATGGTTGTGAGCCACCATGTGGTTGCTGGGAATTGAACTCAGGACCTCTGGAAGCACAGCCAGTGCTCTTAACCACTGAGCCATCTCTCCAGCTCCCCCACAAATATTTTCTTAGAAAAGCTTTACCATGTAAGGTTTTATATTATTTTTATTTCCTTTTGTGTTTTTTTTTTCTTGTTTTATCAATACAAGGGAATTGAACTCAGAGCCTTGTGCATGCTAGGAAAACACTCTACCACCAAATTACATCCTCAGCCCCTTTACATGCGTTTTTATAATCCGTTCTGAGTTATTTTATATAGGGTGTAGAGTAGGGATTAAGACTTTTTTTACGGGGTTGGGGATTTAGCTCAGTGGTAGAGCGTTTGCCTAGGAAGCACAAGACCCTGAGTTCATTCCTCAGCTCTGGAAAAAAAGGGGAAAAAAAAAAGACAAAATAACAAAAAAGACCAAAAAGAAAAAGAAAAAAGAATTAAAAAAAACCCAAAACAACAACAAAATTCTAGCCAAACAAACAAAAATAATATAAAAGATTTTTTTACATATGATATCAATCTACAGGTCCAGTGCTGTTCCTTGAAACACTGTCCCTTCTACACTGAATTATGTGGGAGGCTGTGCCAAACCTCAGCTGACCTTGTGCACATGGATCTATTTCTGAACTCTATTCCACACCAAAAATCAGTACATCTTTGTGTCTCCTCCTCAGTACCACAGTCTCATCTCTTGTGGCTTTACAGAATGGGAATCAGGTCACATGAGTTCTCTGACACTGTCCTTTTTCAAAAGTATTCTGTCTGATTCTGTTCCTTTGACTTTCTATGTTTATTTTACTTTATTTTTATAGAAGAAAGAAAGGACAGAGAATTTACTACACCCTGAGGCATACAGTATAAGACTACCTCATGTATGTTTTATTTGTTCTTGGGTTTTGTTTTGTTTTTTAGATACTTGGAGTCTCCGTATCACCCAGGCTGTCTTCTAACTTGCCCCAATCACCCTGTCTGGCCCCAGTGGTGGGATTACAGGTGTGAATCACCAAGCTTGTTCTCTCCATGTGCATTTTAGAATTGGATTGTTAGGGGCTTGTTTTTTGAAACAGAGTCTCGTGCAGCCCAGGCTGGCCTTGAACTCACTATGTTATCGAAGATAACCTTAAACTCCCAGTCTTCCACAAAGTGCTGGGATGACAGGCTTGTCTCATCATGCCCCGCTCGGACTCTGCTCTCCTCTAAGGATTGCAGGCTTTCAATGGCTGCCATTCGAAATCCATGCCTTTGTTCATGCTGCACCAAAAAAGTAGACTTACCCAGTTACGCCTTGTGGTGGTTTGAGTAGGAATGGCCCCCATAGACACATGTGTTTGAATGCTTGGCGCATAGGGATAGCACTATTAGGAGGTGTGGCCTTGTTGGAGGAAGTGTGTCCCTGAGGAGGTGGGCTTCGAGGTCTCCTATGCTCAAGCCCAATGCGATGCACAGTCTCCTTCTGCTGCCTGCTGATCCAGATGTAGGACTCTCAGCTCCTTCTCCAGCACCCTGTCTTCATGCACACTGCCAGGCTTCCTGCCATGACGATATGGTCTAAACCTCTGAAATTGTAAGCCAACCCCTATTAAATGTTTTTTGTTTGGTTTTGCTTTTTTATTTTTGGGGGTGTTTGTTTGTTTCTTTATCAAGACAAGGTTTCTCTGTGTAGCTTTGGTACCTGTCCTGGAACTCACTATGTAGACCAGGCTGGCCTCGAACTCAGAGATCTGCCTGCCTCTGCCTCCCCAGTGCTGGGATTAAAGGCGTGTGCCTCCACTACCCAGCAAATGTTTTCCTTTGTAAGAGTGGTGGCCGTGGTCACTAAGGCAGTGATGGTAGAAGACCTTTAAATCCCAGTACTTGGGAGGCAGAGGCAGGTGGATCTCTGAGTTTGAGGTCAGCTTCCACCACAGAGTGAGTTCCAAGACAGCCAGGCCTACACAGAGAAACCCTGTCTCCAAAAAAAAAAAAAAAAAGTTGCTGAGGTCATAGCATCTCTTCACTCTTCAAAGCAATAGAAATCCTGACTCAGACATGGCTGTAATCCTGATGCTCTGGAAGCTGAGGCAGAAGAATCTTATGTTCAAGACTAGCCAAGGCTACACAGTAAGACTGTCAAAAAAAAAAAAAAAAGTAGCACTAGGGGAATGGAAGCGCTTCTGTCTGGGGGTCTTGAGCAGGTTTGTGTTCTCTGCCCGTTACAGAATTAAGGGGCAGGGAAAATCTCAAGCCCCACAGGCAGCAGCAGACAGAGTCAACCCATGAAGAAAGGCTTTTAGGAAGGATGAAGAAACACACAGTGAGACACACCATGACAAGGACCCTCTGCACAGCAGAGGGGAGACTCGGGGCCCCACATCTGCTTCTCCTGCAGGGCTGTGTCTCACAGGTCTTTGAGAGGTCTTCCTCCCAAATTTAGGGTAGGTCAGTTTGAACAGAGACAGGGTGGCTGATTGGTCAGCTTTGGCATAAACCTGTCCTGATGTGGCTTGACCTTGTCCTCCAGTGCCATCATCAAGGAGAGAATCAAAGCCCACAAGGCCTTTGCTTTGAGCTGCCAGGCTTTTGTCTCAGGCCCAGAGGGTAAAGAAGACAGACATCTTGGAAGTGTGCCATCTTTAACACCCAGACATGACCCCTCTCCCTATCCATCTGCCAATTTACCCAAACCCAAACTCTAGTACTTACTAGAACTTGGGGAAGTTATTTGACAGCCCTAAGCCTCAACTCTGTCCCGGTGGAAATTCGGCATCTATTTTAGAGGATTTGGGGTGTGCCCCACCAACACGTGAAGAACAGAACATGAGCCGTGGGTGTGGCTCAGTGATAAAGCATTTGCCCCGTAGGCAGCAGACTGGGGTTAGTCCATAGCACCACAAAACCCAGAAATAAGCTGGCACACAATAAGCCAGTGATAAATGTAAGTTGTATTATCTTTGTCTCAATCTTTCTCCTCTCCGAAATCCTATTAAAGCGACTGCTGAACTGTACCGATTGTCCCATTGTAGCCGGATAATAACCAACTTATCACTCTGCCGTGGCCCTCCTAGAAGATCAGCAGACAGCTATTCTTTGTGTGGTTGTTCCTCTCCATAATCATGTTCCATAAGCCATCTGCTTTGTGAGCTATATAATTTGACTGGTGATGGAAGACCAGGCTGAGCTCTGGCTGCTGTGTCTTGTGACACCAAAGCTAAAGGCTGAGGAACATTTATGACCTCTGAAACAGACAACGAGGCCTGTCCCACCGCACCAGGGATCATCCAAGTGGAAAGCCCGAGGGGCCCGGGTCTACCACGGCCTCCGTAGGGAGGCCCTGAGACGCACCCCACCAGGGTGAGGTAGCTGGGAGGGGTGGTGGGATCTACTTCAGTGCTGCATACTTCTTTCCTAAATATTTTAATGACCTTTTCCCCCAAATGACCTAATCCAAGCCCAAATTCATAGTGAATCGTTGGCATACAGACCTGTAAGCTTGGGGATTCAACACCTACACGCGAAGAGAGGAAGCCATGGTGGCTACAGAAATGCAGCCACGCCACGTGGAAGATGTGTGTCCTTCAGATCTCAAACCTCTGTAGAAACCTGGTTGTGCTGGAAACATGGGTGAACAATAATCTGAGAACCCCAGGGACACATTTTGTACCAACATAAAATCCCCTAGCCTCATATTCCAGATTAGCCCAAGAGGGCAATGTGCTCAGGTCTATTTCATTAAGGAAAGAAAATGCAAACAAACATGTAACTGCTCATGTAATTGTTGGTAGAACAGTGTCTGTCGATATATATTGCCTCATTAACCCAAAATTGAATGACTAACAATAAAAAAAGCTGCTGAGACAGCTCTGAGTTAGTTTCAGTGAGTTTCCATCAATGCTTAAAAGACAGAAAAATCAACCTTGTTATGAGCAAGAAAGGTTTTGTTTCCATAGGGGAAATATTTCTCATGTAATTCATTTCTTTTCCCCAAAACAGGAAGACACTTTTGGAAGATAATAGCATATCACAAAAAAAAAAAAAAAGTATCTGAAGCAGCTGGCAGCTTGAAAGAGGAGGATCTCCAGTTCGAGGCCAGCCTGGAGTACATAGTAAGGCCCTGGTTCAAAGTCAAATAAACAAGACAGATGTGGTAGCGCAGGCCTTTAATCTCCGCACTCGGGAGAGAGAGGCAGGTGGATCTCTGTGAGTTCGAGGGTCACCTGGTCTCTATGAGACTCTGCCTCAAAAACCAAAACCAGGGGTTGGGGATTTAGCTCAGTGGTAGAGCCCTGGGTTCAGTTCTCAGCTCCGGGGGTGGGGGTGGGGGGGGGGGTGGGGATGAACACCCAACACCAACCTGACTCTCACATGTACGTGGAGAGAGATGCGTGTGGTGGCTCACACCGTCACCACTCAGGATCTAGAGTCACCTAGAAAACAAGCCTCTGGGTATGTCTGTGAGGCATACCTTCGTTAGGTTAAAGAGGTGGAAGACAGGCCCATGGTGGGCGGCACCATCCCCTGGGCCAGAGTCCTAGACTGAGCAAAAAGGAGAAAGCCAGCCGAGCACAAGCAAGCTTTCTCTCTCTCTTCTTCCTGACTGTGAATGCAGTATGCCCCCAAGCTTCAGTGTCGAGATAGAGCGACTGTACACTCAAACTGTGAGCTGAGGAAACTCTTCTCTAAGTTGTTACCGTCCGGCATTCTGTCACAACAAGAAGACAGGTAACTAATACAGCACGTGAGCTCTGTGGACACGGGAGGCTACTGGAGTGAAAACGATGCAGGCCCTTCTCCCCAGGGTAGGAGCAGAGGATGGAAAGCCGAGTCACTCCGCTCCACTGGCTTGACTCAGAAAGAAGCGTCACTTTCAGCACGGTGAGTCTGCATTTAGAGCGTGTGGAAGATGGGAGCTAGTGTGCTCCCACGGCAGGACCCTGAGCCCAGTGGATCGGGCTGAAACCCAGACTGGAAACACACGGTGCCTTTCCATCCTCCTGGAGCTGGCTGCAGGGTCTCTGCCATAGCCCATATCTGCCTCCAGGAGGAGGCAGTCATCCTTTCTCCTGTTCACAGTGTGTTTCCATTCCTTACTGAGTTATCATTACGTCAAGAAGTACTCGGGGGAAATCACTTTAATCTCTTCAGGGGTGTGTTACAAGCCTCCGAAGGTGATTCAAGTGCACGCAGGTAATATTTCACGACTGAATTAGAGGAAGAACGAATGAGCTGCTGAAAATCTCATTTGCTGTTTAGCATGAACATGCCTCTCTCTGTCTCCAGGGCTGGCCCTCAGCCTCCTCCACACTCACTTCCCTGCTCTGCCAGTGAACCAGATTCACCTCCTGTGCTGCCCAGACCTCTGCTGGCTCGGCTATCACCACTGTGCCAGCAATTAGCCCAAGGCGTAGAAGTAAAAATATTTACCAGACCAAAATGAGATAAAGGTTTTAATAACCAGTCTACTATTAGACAGACACAAACAGAGCAGGCCAGTTCTCAGGGACAATCACTATGCTGAGAGGGAAGGGGACCTTTTGAAGCAGTTCAGAAAAGCTACATGGCTTTGTCATGGGCCATTTGAGTGGGGCGGTATTTGAGTAGCTAAGAGGAGGGCAGCTCACTGTCTCGTTAGGTAGTGACTGTTAAAACCCACTGTGTCCCTCCTGAGACTGGCAATTTAGGGTGAGGCATCAGGGGCTTTGGGAGTTAGGCTCGGCATTGCTTGTATAAGGCATTTATACAGGTCAGAGTCAGCGGACTCCAAACAGTCGGTGTCTGCTCGTTAGAGACTGGGGGATTATTGTTGTGTGATATTTTGATGGCATTCCGACAATAAAGTTTGATCTGAGTCCGAGGGCGGAGCTATCCACTAGCTGACCAAAATTAACCATAGAGGTCTTGGATGGAGGACAGATAGACACAGGAAGTAGGAAGGCAGGGCTGGGAGAGGATCTCAGGCTTTTTGGATGGAGGAACGGAAGAGAGAGGAGGTGACTGGTGGCTTCTCTGCTTCTCTGATCATTCAGGTTCTTACCCCCGATATCTGACTACCGATTTTTTATTGATTAAGAATAATTAGGGGTTGGGGATTTAGCTCAGTGGTAGAGCACTTGCCTAGCAAGCGCAAGGCCCTGGGTTCGGTCCTCAGCTCAGGGGGGAAAAAAAAGAAAGAAAGAAAGAATAATTAGATAAATGCTTCAGATTATGATTGTGATTTTTGGTCTTTCATTTTGCCTCTTCATTTGCTGCGCCTTTGCCAAAGGCCCTAGAAAACCTCAGTAGGACAGTGGGCTCTCTCTAGGGTTCTCTTGCTGGTGCAGGTGACAGGGAAGCCTGTAAGAAGAAGCAGAGTTGGCATTTTGTGGTGGGTTGGGCAGCAGGAGTAGGTAGTTGGACAGGATGCTCTGAAGTAGGGCAGTCCCCCTCTTCCGTTTCCTGTTCTTGCTTCCAGTCTTGATGGCTTTGTGTTTGCTTGCCTTGTTTTTTTTTTTTTTTTTGTCACATAGTGTCACCTGGTCTCATGTAGACCAGGCTTGGCCATGAACTCACCACATAGCCGAAGATGATCTTGAGCTTCTGATCCTCCTGCCTCTGCCTCATCGGCGCTTTTAAATTTTCAGGTTCCCTGCTTGTTCCTGCCTTGCTGAAGTGACTCCAACACAGAGAACACTCACCCCACCAGAGCCAGCAGTGAGTGAGAACCGGAAATAACACAAGTCTCTTTGTTACTGACCGGGTTGGTCTGTTCATCAACCCAAAGGACAAGTTGCTGGAACAGGGAGACAGATTTATTTGAAAGCCAACAAAGCAACGATGGAGACTATTTTAGTCACTGTTCTGTTGCTGTGGAGAGAGAGACACCATGACCAAGGCAACTCTTAGAAAGTACTTAATTGGGAGCTTGCTTGTAGTTTCAGAGGTTTGGTCTATTATCATCATGGTGAGGAGCACCCAGGCAGGTGCTGGAGCAGTAACTGAGAGCTACTTCCTGATCTGTAGGCAGAGAGAGAGAACCCGGGGCTGGCACGGGCTTTTGAAACCTCCAAACCCACCCCCAGTGACACACTTCCTCCAACAAGGCCACACCTCCTAATCCTTCTAATCCTTTCAAATAGTTGCCCCTCCTTGGTAACTAAGCTTTCAATATATGGACCTATGGGGCCATTCTTATTCCAAGCACCCCAGAGTCTATCACCTACAGAAATATCTTAGGGGATCCAGAGACAGAGCTTTTATTGGGAGGGAAAAGGGGAACAGGGAAGTGGCTAGGAGCGCTACATGCTGAGCAGAGTCTGCACCCTCCACAGCATGCATTTCCTTTTCCACCAGAATATCCTGTGACAACAGCTGACTTTTGTGTCCACGCCACTCTCCAGAATTCTTTAAACAAACACATCATTTCCCTTCGAGTTAAACATTATTCTACTTGTAATTAAAGAACAAGACTCCAAAATGTTCAGTCTACTTCTTGGTGTTCTTGAAGACCATTCGCTATGTATTGGGTTTTGTAAATCTAGAGAAAAGTTACTAGTGAGTATATTGTTTTAGAATTTTTGCAGGGTTTTTTTTGGTGTTTTTTGTTGTTGTTTGTTTTTGTTTTGTTTTGTTTCATTGGTTTGGGTTTTGGTTTCTCAAGACAGGGTTTCTCTGTATAATAGCCCTGCCTGTCGGGAACCATCCCCCGGCAGTAGACAGGTCCCAGCAGAGGATGTAAAGAGTCAGCGGGGGAAGGAATGAGCCAGGCATGATGGTCGGGAGAATCTTGCAGCCTGACTCCTTAGCAGCCAGAGTGCTTTTTTATCTATACAACATTTAGTAAGCAGGGGTAGATTCATGTTGTTCCAAAACATGGATCATATCATTTTTGTTTTGGGACACGTGTTTCATCTTTTCTTGCTCATCTTTTAGTCAACATTAAAAACTATGACAGAACAGAGTTACCATTTCCAATTATCTTTCCTCAAGTTTTGACATCATTGATGAACAGAGTTATCATTTTTACTCTTAACTAACACATAACCTAATTTTTAAGAATCTAGAGACATATGACAGCCTGTTCTCCGGCTGGTAGCTTTGGTTGCTTCAAGGTTGCTAGACCAAAACAAAATCTTCAAGCCAGCCTGGACATATTGCCATGTCCCAAGCAGTGTATTGTTAACTCTTAGTGGTCAGAGTGCCCAAGAAAAACCCTCAGGCCAAAGCTGCTGCAGTTATTATTCAAATGCTGGCATAATTCAATGTTTATATTATATATTTTTATAGAATTTGTTTATATGTCTAATCCTGGCATTCTGTTGTTTTTTGGTCAAAAGACATCACATTGGCTTTGCATGTGCTAACTTTTCTAAGAAAGGGAAGTAAGTGCTGACATCTCATTCTTTTATCATCTTTCCTTTTAATACTTTGCTCATCGATATGTCAAAAAGTCTCTGTGTAGGGCTGAGGTGACTTCAGCTAATCTAACTGTATTGCTGTACATGCCATGTAATTGCCTAAGTGTATAGTAGGAAGAGGCTTGCAATTTGAACTGTGACCAACTCCTCTAGCCTAATCTTGTTGACCTTTTAAAGTTTACTTTGTTTTGACTATCTTGTTCCTGAGTGTTCTGATGGAAGCCCCACATCAACTCCCCTCCCCCATCTCTCTCTTCCCAAACCCTGCCCTGTCTCAGCTTGCTGGGTCCTTGTCAAACAGCTGTGCTGGCCTTATAACTTTTGCTGTTCCCATAGATATGGCTGTGCCACCCGGCTGTCCTGGAACTCACTGTGTAGACCAGGCTGGCCTTGAACTCACAGAGATCCGCCTGCCTCTGCCTCCTGAGTGCTGGGATCAAAGGTGTGTGCCACCACCGCCCTGCTGTTTTTACAATTTGTAACTGGAGGATAAGTATAAGACTGGGCTCTAGCAGCCCAGAAAGCTAGAATGGATCAACCCAACCCAACCCAAACCAACATGTCAATTAAGAGACACGTGATGGAGAAAGCAGACAGAAGAGGTTTTTTGTTTTTTGTTTTTAAGATTTATTTAGTTAGTATGTATAGTGTTCTGCCTTCATGTATGCCTGAGGGCCAGAAGAAGGCACCAGATCTCATTACAGATGGTTGTGAGCCACCATGTGGGTGCTGGGAATTGAACTCAGGACCTCTGGGAGAGCAGCC